>JADDOH010004416.1:0-135328 GCA_016648135.1 Agrypnia vestita
ATAATATACAAACTTTAATATCAGACGCGGGATTTCTTCCTGATATGTTTGTCGCCGGGAAGCGAGGACTTCGGGGGATTCCAGCAGGAGCAATAGAGTCTCGGCTCGATCTTGGTCTGCAGCTTAGTGTGGGAGGTTATGTCTAAACAGGAGTTAACCACCGGATGCGGCGATGCTCTGGGGCCGCATCCCCCTCCCCCCTACAGGGGGGGGGGGGGGCATCTAGAATCCACGTTTGAACAGAAGTGGTTAGACACTTCTTAAATTTCACTTACAAATCTGTATCTTCCATTCCCTTAGAATCTCGGGCTGCGATAATGTCAGACAAAGCTTGCCCTGAGCCTCTGTTGCGCCTAGTTGTTGTGAATATAAATATGTTTGTCTTCCTCTACTATGTACTATGAACAGATTGAGCAGATCGGACAACGTGGGATGCGCTGTTGGTAGGTTTCTTACTTGTGTTTTGAATATAACGTATGCTATTATATCTTGTAAATCTGTCATAAATGGGTGCCGCATGTGGTTGTGCTGACACTGTTCTAAGCTACTATTATGAGAAGTTGCTAATCAATGCGGGCGGAATCTTTAGCGTATGCCGTTAACTTGGCAACGATTGTATTGTTTTATATTACAGTATTTTAACCCCGGTGGTATTATAGTTATGGCGGTGCTATGTAAGGAGGTTTTGCTACTAGCGTTTATTCCTCAGTTACGCCGCATATAGTTGGCTTTTAGGCCGACTCAGGTCGTGGACGATATCGGCTATCTCTCGTATAGGCGAAACTGTAGAATTCTGGAACGGTTTCTAGAAGGGCCAAAATAATTTCGGAAATATGTTAAAACATGTATATATATATATGAATGTCTCTGGCATTTCGTCTATAAGTGTTCGAAGATTATACGTGGAATTCGAGTCGTTAACGGTTAGGCGTTCTACCATCTTAAGTAAAAAAAAATACCTTATGGTAATTATGAGTACGGATTAGTTTCGTGCGTGTGTTACTTCCATAGTTAGGTAAGAATTCGTTCTATATTAGTCTAGTCGCGTTAATAGGAATACGTATTTCACCACGTATCAAAAGAATTTTGGATAGCTACGGACACAACGGAGGAGGAATTTTCCTAACCACTAGATAGATCACGACTGGCCAAATTTTGAAAATATAAATTCTTAACAAAAAAAAAAAAAAATATTAGCTTTCATGTAAATATACTTCCGAAGTTCTAAGTTCGACTTAAGTTTTCATCTAGTAGCTTAAAGCATAAAGTGTGTGCTTAAAAGTCACAAAAGTCGTAATAAAGCTCAATTCGGTAGCTTAAATAAATAAATAAATAAATATAGCTTTATTCCAGAATGTGGGGAGGTTCGTGCAATCCCACACATTCCATATAAAAGAAAATACACACATTAAAAATATTATATAAAAACAAAAGAGAAATAGTAAAATAGAAGAAGAACATATAAAATAGAAGAGAAGTATTAGAAGTAATCAAAAGAAATATACGGTAAAAATATCGGCTTTGGCGAGCGATGGCAAGTCAATTATGCGGGGCCAGTATCTTTCTCCAGTGTGCATCGATGCTGGATTCTGGAGTAAGACGGGCTTCCAGGATAAGGATATTTCCGGAGCTATATATCCTTTCCCTCATCCCTGCCACCCTGGATCTTAAGAGGGCTTCAAAGTTGGGAACACGCCCCTCAGTGAACATACCGGAAGCGCTGCAATATCTGGGAAGGCCAAACATCATACGAAAGGCGTTGTTATATTGTATGCGAAGTCTTTCGATGCTGCTCTTTTTATAATTTGTCCAGAGTTCACATGTATATAATGTTGCACAGAAGGCAAGGAAGAGCGTTCTTTTTACAGCGGTGCTACACAGACGAAACCTTCTACACAGCATATTCGCTTTCACACTGAGAGCTCGTCTTTGCCTGTCAATATCGTCGTCGTCCATTAGATTATTTGTAATTATGTGTCCTAGATATTTCGTTCTATCGGTCACCTTCAGGACCACACCGTTCAGAGTAACTGGAGGAATACTTGTTGGGCCCTGACCATACTTTATAACCAACAGTGCTGTTTTATTAGGGTTATAGAGCATGTTTGTTTCTTCAGCAAACACTTCACAGATCTTTAGAAGAATGCGTAGTCCTCTTATAGACGGTGCCATCAGTACCATATCGTCAGCATAACTGATGTTGTTAAGACACTGTCCTCCGATGTGACAGCCTACCCCCGCGTTGTTTAGCCTTTGAGTGAGTTCGTCCATATAAAGGTTGAACAGTATTGGGGACATGCACCCTCCCTGTCTGACGCCGCTCGTCATGTGAACAGGTTCGGAAAGACTGTCTCTCCACCTTACTTGGTTTTCCTGTTGTCTGTGCCACGAGTCAAGGATACGTATTACCTCCGATGGTATGCCTCTTTCCCTGAGTTTTTCCCAAAGTAAAGGGTGAGAAACTCTGTCGAAAGCCTTGCTCAAGTCTAGGAAACATGCGTATGAAGTAGTCTTTTTGTTTCTGTAATACTCCAGTGTCCGTTTTACAGTAAATATTGCAGCGTCGGTAGAGGTCTGTTTTTTGAAACCCATCTGCTTGTCGTTACTTTCCATGCTGGATTCGACCTGATCTAGCAGCACGCGTTCGAATAATCTCGCGATGGTTGTGGCAATCGAGATTGGTCTGTAGCTCTCGTGGGAGGTTGAGTCCGATAATTTGGATTTAAGAATGGGTGTAATTATGGTCCTCGTCATATTACTCGGTAATTGCCCATTCTTTATAATGCCAGTAAACAACCTCGCCAGGAGCTGTAAAATTGGTCCTCCCGCGTGTTTGACATGTTCAATGCTTAGTCCGTCGTGGCCTGCCGATTTACCAGCTTTCATATGTTTCAGGGCGGTATTGACCATGTTCACAGTAATCGAAAGTCCATTACCTTCAGTTGTTGTTGGATTAATTGGCGGTCCACTCGAGGAGATCAGAGAGGTCGGAGTTAGGGTGGTAAAATGGTCTGCGAAAATGTTTGCGATTGCTTTGGGATTCGTTTCTCCATTTATGTTACTTGGAATTTTACACCGCATATTGCAATTTTTATTCGATTTATTCCAAAACTGTCTGAAGTCACGATTATCTAGGTCCCTAGCTATTTTATCCATCTGTATTTGCTCTGCTTCCTTCTGTCTCAAGTCTCAAGCTTTGGGCTTTTCGTAAAACTTATATTATTAAACTTTATAGTTAGGTATTTAGCTTAGGTGTGCAGGTAGATACGTTACAAGTTCATTTTGAGACATAAACACGAAATTAATTACGGTTACACAACCTGCTTTCGACACGATATTCAGTATTCCTGACCAGTAGGTATTTAATCAAGGACGCACCCTGGTATCGACATGATATCACAAACCAATACTTGATCCTAATATCAACATTTGCACCTCGCATTAACGATATCGGCCCTAATGATGAAGCTTGCATTTAGTCAGCGAGACTGGTCGGATATACAACAAAATATCCCAGAACACTTACAGAAGACATTATACTATATTCAGAGTATTAGAGTAAAATGTAATAGCGACTTTATAATATTATGTGTACTTGCATGACCTATAAATTATGATATTGTTAACACACAGACATTCCGCTAATTCTTTTTAATTTTATTAAATATTATTATGGATGAAACCGAATTAATATTTTACATTTTGTACTCATAAATATGCAGGTGCCTACATTCAAGACTTGTATTGCCTGTAGCGAGGTTTATTTTGTAATGAAGTACATTCCAGCAGCTTCGATCATCATCCTGAATCCCCCAGGATTTCCAGGATTTCCAGCCCGAATCCGAACCCCGGACTGCAGACTGAAAATTAAATTGATTAGATTATTGTACTAAATTACAAACGAAGGTACATATTACATTTCTTCAGCGTTTTATTAATATGCTAGCACATCCACGCTGCAATTGCGCTCATTATTTATAATGATGTTAAGGTTTTTATGCACCGTAAAATGGGGTGAATATAAAATAGCAGTTAAATAGAGGAGCTTGTTGGCCTTGTGGTTAGTAGGTACTCTCGCCTCGTGATCCTTAAAGTCGCGAGATCGAATCTCACTCCAGACCAGCAAGTTATTTCTATCTTCATGGCTTAATTTGAAAATTGAATTGAACTTTCAAAAATTTGATAACGCGTGGATGATGGATTTATGATGGAATTGGTGAACGTTGCATTGTGTAGAGTGATCACTCAAGTCAGCTCATACAGGTTGTAAGACCTAAGTGATCGTATAAGAGACTTACATCCACTTTTCTCATATTTAAATAGTTTCGTCTCTGTGAGGTATGATAATTTATCCTTAATTAATTAATCATCTCTCTGAGGACCAAATCTAGTAACTGTGTTCATAGAATATACTTTCATATAAAAATATTGTTAAGGTTAATACATTCATTTGTTTTATATTTATTGTTACATATTATTTTTACCTAATAGTACTACTATGCCAGGAATAAAGTTCCTAATAGTTTTAAATATTGCGAGTTAAATATCAGTTACAGAAGTTTGCATTTTTGTATGGGGTCGAAACTTGTTTTTTTTTTTTTATTTTTTTTTTATTTATTTATTTATCTTCATCTTGTTACATGACAGGAGATGGAGCCGCTCATCTCACTAGGGAGAACCTGTGCCGAGATGAGCAGCTGAACAATATAGTTAGAACAAAAAATAATAAAGATATACAACAAAATACTATATAACTATAAAATTAATTAATTAATTAATTGAGTATATAAATATAAAATGTGGATAATAAGAGCAGAATATTCTGTAAAATACAAAAGCAATAGTGAAAGTAGAGTAATATATATAAAAATCATATGCATGGATAGTAACAAAATGTATATATAATAGCACAGTTAAAAGTATATTTAGGTATGTACCTATATAAGAGAATTAAATAAATGTTTGTGTATATTAAATAGTGATAAGAAATGAAGTTTAATGAGCAATAAATTATGACCTGTTTTCGGCAGTTGGGTATTTGTGCAAATGCAGGTGACAACAATGTCCTCTCCAATAGTGTTGTGTAAAAAGTTAAGAGTAGGGTGTCCACACTGACTATGACAGAATGGACACCAAAGACATTTGGATATCACTTCCATCAGTCTGCATAACTCCCTTAACCATTTTTTTAAAAAGTGACAGTGTTTGCACTCCTAATATTTTCGGGAAGAGCATTGAAGAACAAAGGAGCCTTGTAAAAAAAACTTCTTTGTCCAAACACTGTCTTGGCACTTATTGGCTGATACATTAAAGAAGTGGACATTCTAGTATGGTGCATTTGCTGGGTTCGTTAAATAATAATTTTGATTTTATAGAATTTGCACAGAGTTTGAATAATGGCAAGCTGGCTGACAGTCATTATTTTAGGTTAAACGAGTTAATTTAATAGAAATAAAAACCTTAACAATTTTTTGTTATCATGAATAGTAGGTACTTTAGTAAACTTTAGTTTGTCATAAATAAGATATATTTAATGTTTCTTAGCAATTTGTCACATTTTCAAAATTATTGGGTGAATATAAACAACAAGTGGGATGTAAAACGTTGGATTATCATTTCAGTAACTTATATCGATTACGATTTTAATGCAAGTCAAAAAAATATAAAAACCTTCGAGTTGGAATTAGAAAATATTCCTATCGGAATTTTAGGAATGCAGGGTTTTTACCATATTTTTAAATAAGTTTTTTAAGTCAGAAATATTGAAAAAAATGCAAACTTTGATATTGCATAATTCCATTACTATTAATATTAAGTCATGTCATGTCAGTCAATCAAGGCAGGAATGCAGCCTTGCGAGGTTATCAATGTTTTCCAAATATATCTGATATAAATCCATATCTCAAATATCTTAATCGAGTAATGTTCGGTTAACGTTCACGATTTCATTCCTTAGAAATCAAATTCTACGGATAATTAGGTGTTATAAAAAAACGAGCCCGTATCCTTTATTTGCTTTTATATGTATATTTCATGATATATTATCAGTTTTATTGAAAAATTGTATGAAGATAATTTATTAAGGTAAAACTCGTTTTTTTAACATTATTATATTTTACAGAGCATTGAAAATTTTACGTCAGAACCTTGGTGATGAACAAATAAGTAATAATAAATAAGAATAAATAAAAATATGTTCATCCATTCTCTTATAACTACTTACCACGCATACAAAATGTACTCAAATGGGTATGAATTGTACACAAGAAATAGGATATAAAATTCATATAAAAATGAAATATTGCATCATGTATCAGAATACATTACGATGCAAAATTAAATAAGCAATAAAATTTTACCTAAAAGCATAATACATATGCTTTCAAGAATGTAACAACATTTTAAAACAAAACAGACACATATAAAATAAAATCTTATACATATAATGAAGGCAAGAAAGAGGCTTTTCAAGTCAAGCACTAAATAATTCCGTTGCGTTTTATATTTATTCTTAAGATTTTAACATTTAAAATTATACGTTTTATAAGGTATAATGCAATGGCCTACGAAACTTCTGCCAGAAAGCTCGTACATACATGGCAGAATATCCCAGAACCCAAACCAGAATATTCTGAACGGCCGTGAAAACTTAAGAACATATCATGAAATTTGCTTTATTTTGTATTGTGGAGATTAGTAGTAGTATGTTGGAGTAGGAATGGTTAGAAAAGGGGTGAAGTGTTTGGGGTCGGAGGAGTCGAATAAGATGTATATATATATAGGTAAATAGATGACTGGCTAAAGCTGATTGGATGATATTGATGATGATTATATTAACTTACATATTGTTTATTAAGGTTATTTTTATGAAATGAGATTTTATTTTACCTCGATGGCATTATCGCAACATCGGCATCCTTCGGCTATTACTCCGCGGGATTATCTCACAGGTCCATTGACCAACATTCGAGTCCCCGCGGGGTCGGCAGTTAGATGGTGCAATGCACGACACGAGCTGAATACGCACAACCAGCAGACGTTGTCACCCCCAGGACGTTGCTTCATACAAACACCCAGCTCGCAGTTCCTAGCTGACCCGCATTAGCGATTTACTACAAAGAATATTGCACCGTCTTTTGTCGGCCGATCAACTCCATTTATGCTGATGGGAAAGTCCGGTAATGAACCAGTGCAGTGTCAGCGATACACGGCAAGAAAGCGAAGACAAAGAAAAGATATACTGTAGCTCACAGATCAGTTCGACGGATCTACGCCGTGACGTCACCACTACACGAGTGCGAGTAAGTAACTGCGGACAACAAAACGACAAAGCAGAGCTACGCAGCTACTACCTCCGGATCTTCAAGAAGCCTCTACCACCATCATCTTCATGAACTTGGAGTCCACGTAAATCAATCAGAGAAACCAATCACTCCAACCGACCAGACCCACCTAACCCTACATTATTATAAAACATAAAAACGAATATCTAACTCAGAATCCGTATTTTAATAATAAGTTGTCCTGGTAAGAAAAGTCCTTCATTTCGGACGAGCGGAGATGAAGTACCTCGCGTCGTATCGGCCGTCCAGCTCATCTCAGAAGCGTGGTTCTCCGGCCCTAAATCAGGAGCCATCACACTTAACCCCGGGCGCGCGGAGTGCGATCAGTCGCCGGATTTTTAAAACTTCTCTCTGTGTCAATTGTCTCGCCCGAGAGACGTACTCCGTATTTATGACGTACTCCGTTTTTATTGCTGCCGAGTTAACAGCTGTTGACTGCCTTATAACTTTATCAAATATATTGTTAGTTGGCGAAGTAACTTTAGTTCTTTGTGTGTTATACCGTATGCTGCCATTTGCGATCAGTACATTTAGTTATATGTTTTCTTATAACTGTCAAATGTGTATGCGAGAATTGTTAGTTTATTAACTAACACATTTGCTGTAAGATTACAGAGCATATTTAAATACCTTTGTGATTAATAGATACACTAAGTACCTAATTCGTCTGTAATATTTTTTTTTGCTCGACTTGAAAAGACTCCTCCATAGAACTACAAGTATTCTATGTTAGGTACTATTGTATATTAAAGAAAACACATTATTATTGTGAAGTTGCAATCTCAGAACAAATTTCTGTGAATTATTAAACAAATTTTTATTAATCAATTATAAAACACACACACAAAAATCAAATAAACGAAAAAATATTTTAACTGCTACCGAAAATTTAAGGTCGAAAAATTTTCGTTAACTTACCAGACTGCAGTGACAAAATTGAATAACACATCCCGGACAGAATTGAGGTCCGTTGGTTCGAATTCCGGTACCAATTAAAATATTTTTTCGTTAATTCGATTTTTCTGTAGGTCTTTTCTAATTGATTAATAAAAATTTGTTTTATGTTACTAGTATTTATACTGTTTATACATATGAATTTGAGACGTTGATTCTGACAAGATTGAGCATGCATAGGACGTTTTTGAAAGGAAAATTTTGAGCCGTATTTGTGGATAGAAAATGTCATTTAAAAATAAAATAAAAATATCCTTGTTCTCCCGTAACTATACACAAGTTTTAACTTTGATGGGGTAGCAACAACCAATATACCTACAGGGTTATTTAAAAAACATTAATAACCTCGCAGGATTATATTCCTGCCTTGATTATGAGTCAAAAATATTCAAGCAGCTATGACCTAATATCAATAGATATGGAGTTATGCAATATCGAAGTTTGCATTTTTTTTTCAATATTTCCGGATTATTTTTTACAAAACGTTGAATTATCATCACAGTGACTTACGTCGGTTACGAAAAATTCATTCGGTTCAATACAAGTTAAATAAAATGATAAAAACCCTGCAGATCCTGTATTCAACCGAATGAATTTTTTATATTCGATATAAGTTACTGTGATGACAGTCCAACGTTTTACAAAAAATATGTCAGAAATATTGGAAAAAAAAATGCAAACTAAGACATCGTATATCTCCATAACTATTTAAATTAGGTCATAGTTTCTTGAACATTTTCTCATAATTAAAGCAGGAATATATTTCTCCTAGGTTATTAATTTTTTTACAAATAACCCTGTTCATGTAAAGTAAATCGTGAAAAATGAAAAGTGCGTCTCCACAAGATTTCCCTAGTACAAGAATATTTCGGCGGAGAAAATGATCGAACAATTATTAACCGAATACATGAGCATTGAGCATTAGGGCGCAGGAACTTGGCGAGGTAAAAACTACGATGGACGATGTGATGATGATGATACACTTTCGCAATTCTCTACTACAATATAGATAGGCAAAACATTTTTACAATGGTATGCTTAAGACGACAATTATGTACCTTGAAGTATCCACAGACCAGTATGCAATAGATTCTTATAGTAGGTAAAATTCCCAGGCTAATTAATAAATAGTCTAATGAAAAGCCCTAATAAAGTCTAATGAAAGATTAAAATACTGGGCCTATGAATTTCTATTCTTATATAGCTGATTTAAGATCCAGTTTAAGCTTTAGCAGTTTAGCCCACATTATGATGACTATTTCGAGCTAAACTTTTTGATAGTACACTGTCGATAACTGTTCGCTTAATTTAATTTCTGTATAATACTCTCCGCTATTGGTGAAGACTTGACGGTGAGCTCCGGACCCAAACGGTTGTACGCTTTTTGGAGAAGCAGCTCATCGACAAGGCGTCCTGAAGATGAACAGTGAGATCTGTTCGAAACGTCGGCAGACGACTGGTCCTGACGACCAGAATTTGACGCGGGTTACCCCCAAAGTACTTAGAACTAACACATATTGTACCCGTGAAAGCCTTCGATTTAACATATATACATATATATATATATATATATATTATCTATATATATATATATGTATAAATTATTTGTATATAATGAAATTTATGATATTCTCGTATTAATATATTATACCTACATAAAATACAATTATTAACATTTTGTAGAAAATGTAGAAAAATTCAATGTCAGCAGTAAGCGAATTCAAAATGGCTAAATCTCTGGAGTTTATTCTCCCCCAGCTCTTTAACTGGATAAGGACCCTTAAGGCTCTTCTCTTGAGTAATTCGCTTCTCGTGGGTCAGAAATCATTTTTTTAATCCTTCTGAAAGGGAGGACAATACCTAGAAATTGCAATCTCTTTCTTTCGTTCTTTTACTACATTTATTACTACACAAACACAAGCCTTTTTCTTCAAAATATATTATGTGTTATTATTTTCTTGAAATGAACATTGCTTGCTCATCCCAATACATATTTGCATTACATTAAAATACTTTTATAAGTTCATTAAACATTGTCAAATTCATTTAAACTGAATAGAATATATGAACTTTCTTTCTAAATGAATATAAGATATCGATCTAAGGTGGTGGTAAAATAACTCATAACAGGTATTTCTATATATCTAACAAAGTAGGTAGTGGCTGAGAGGTTTGCTAAATATTATAATTATGAAATGAAATATTTATAAGAGTGTGATCCAAATTAAGCAATATCCTGCTGTGTTTTATAGAAAAAAGTCTACATGTCTGGACTACAAAGTATTATACATTTGGCTTACCTAATTAATGCATAAGTTACTTTACTAACTGAAATTATATAAATTGTCTACATATATTTAAAATAAATTAAATTTTAATAAATATTATTATTAAGTTCTGCAGCTAAAGTGTTATTTTAAATATGACAACTGTTTTATTAAACAGTCTACATACAACTCGACTCATTAAATGTTTGGAAATATATTTTCAGCACAATAAAGAACGTGAAAAAATGTAATTGATTATTTTGAATTTTTAAGATTGAACTAATTAATATTCTAGTTTTCATTCAATGAAACTCATGACAGTATAATTGAATGAAAACTCGAATATTCCATGTTCACTATAAATCTTGAACATTTCAGTATTTTTGATATAATACGTCCTCAATCACTTTTGTGGTTTTCAAATAAATCAAACAATGCACAAGAGAAATGCAAAACAACTAATAAATTATTGAAATTGCAATTTTTCATTTCATCTTCAAATTTTATGTAGATAAAAATTGCCCCGTACACAACATTGCTTGGACAAGTAGTTTAGATTATATTGGTTTTTCAATACGCGGGTGAAGCTGCGGGCACAGCTACTTATTTATAAATTGATAATTGTTTCTATCAGTGACTGGTTTTAAGCAAATTAAACGAATTTGCCTACCTAACCAACTCATTTAAAAATTAATAAGGTCGATTCAATTTTTAACAAAAATCAGTTTCGGATAATTTAATATTTTTCTTACTACTACTGTGCTTGTGGGGATAAAATTATAAAATAAATATATATATAAATAAATAGATTACTTGTCTAAGACCACTAATGAGTTTAAGATGATTACACAACTAGTTTCGACAACTACCGATGTTGTCATCAACGGGTGATGATTTAAACTGAAGCATAAGAGTAAAATTAATTATCTAAGGTACTGATAGAGGTGGGTGGAGTTATGTTTGGGGGGAGGGGGTTAGCTGGGGGTGGAGTTTGAGTGAACGGGAATAAAGTAAGGAGCGGTGAAGAATTTTGAAAAATTATGCGATTGATTAGAGTTTTATTAGAATTTAAATTTTTTTGTATTTCTAAATTTTCGAGATTATTCATTATTTGGCCTTTATATTTAACAGGGTGTAATAGTTTAAGTGTATGGGAATGGAAAGAATGATTGGTGTTAATAATGTGGTTAGAAAATTCTGAAAAATAATTACTAACAAGACCGCGACGGTGTTCTTTTATTCTAATTTTGAGATTTCTCGCGGTTTGACCGATGTATTTCATATTGCAGTCACCACATGTGATTTCATATACTCAGCTTTTTTCTAAAATGTTTATTTTTGATTTTGAGTTATCTAAAATTTTTCCTAAATTGTTGTTGGTGTAATATGCGGGTTGTATATGGGAAGGTAAGATGCGGGAGATTTTCTGGGTTGGCGACCCTGTGTATAGAATTTAGAATTTTTCGCCAAGACTTATTTTTAATTTCATTATTATTGCATGCTGAGTATATGTGTTTCTTTGTTAGGTTCTTTTTTATTTTGTTTTTTAGCATTTTATCTATCATTTTATCATTATAACCATTATTTTTAGCTATTTGTTTTATCGTGTTAAGTTCACAATTATAATTTAAAGTGCCAAGGGGAACGTTAATTAATCGGTTTAATAGGGAATGGAAACTGGCCATTTTGTGTGATATGGGGTGTAAAGAATTGTGTGGAATTACAGTATCCGTACGGGTTGGTTTTCTGTATATATTGAAATCTAATTTATTATTGTCGAAACTAGTTGTGTAATCATCTTAAACTCATTAGTGGTCTTAGACAAGTAATCTATTTATTTATATATAATTATAATGTCATTCCACAAAGTTAACGCCAATTCAATAAATAAAATAAATTTAGTTTGATAGTAAAGAAGTAGGTTTTTATATTTTATAAATCCTTCAATGTGTCAAATAAGATTATTCGCGATATTACACTATTTTTGATAAGGTAAGGATAAAAAACATAGTTAACATTTAAAATTTATGTGTTTAATGAATTTACTGTATAATTTTTTTGGTTTAAAATGTAACATAACTTAGATTTTACCTTGAAAGACAAAAAAAGAAGCTTTCTCACTGAAATTATGATCCACGATTGTTAATTAATGAAAAAAAGCAGTGAATTTGAATTCATTAAGGAAAACAATTCTGAGAACTTTTCATTGCATTTAGAAAATGAACAATCGTTGGAATATGTGAGTCCACTTTTCATTTTTATATAAGGTCAAGTCCAAAAGTCTTGTCAGCAGGGAAGGAATAAAATAAAACTAGTTTTTTTTCATTCAAATTTAATGATTTCAATAGTGTTTATATTGTTACGAGATGTTAGAAATGAAAATAACTACAAATAATCGAGGATTTTCCAATACTGAAGGGTCTAGAATACACAGGAATATCCCGAAACATTCACGAAAGAAGGATTTTTATAAAAGTAGGCCGCGATATTTCTTCGTTTTTTTTTTGTCTTTTGTGAAGGTCAGAGATAAAAGTGACAAGAGAAAGGAATCAACGGTGATTATGCTGCACATTATTTTCATCCAGAGAAATAAATTAAATGAGTACCTACGTGCGGAATTCTCTGTAGCGAACCAGTAGGATAGGGGACGCGTAATACGGTGTTCCATAGGCAGAAGACTTTCGAAAATGACAAGTATGTAGTGCAAATTATATAAAAGTGATTATAATCAAGTTTGTGTCCAGTTGCCTTTGGTGACAAATAAAAGTAAATTAATTTCAAGCGCTTCGCTTAGCTCCTACCGCCGTGATCCCGGGGCAATATGAATATTTTCCATAGTTCAAACAGACCTTTATGCTTAGTTAATCTTAAGAACAATCCTCGATAGATATAAGATCTTCGGGGATCGTGTTAACCTTCTATTGTCCGCGCTATAATGCGCCGAGTATAATGCTCACGCTAAGGGTGGTTGAGGAAGGGTTGGTGCCGAAAGGGTAATGATTATTTTTTGTAAGCGCCGCTGAAAAGCCTCCCCTTTCACCTGGAGAATGCATTGTGATGGAGTTGATTCATCGGACAATCGGAAGGTTATCTTTGTCGAATTACACGGAAAATCTTTACCTCGATTCTAAAATATTGCAGAATTTTTGTTGAAAAACATGCAACAAACTCACAAATAACATAATTTTTATTCATATTAAAACAAAAAAAAATTAATCATTTAGAAACATGCATTGAAAAAAATTTCTCCATCAAAAAAAAAGTTACCACCTGGATTTGGATCCTTACATTTTCCTTTTCCTATACATAATAGCTATACATAGAAAATACTCGTTCCACGATACAAAATTTAAAAACAAATCTACTGTTTCGGAGAAAAGCTTAACGTAAAAGCAGACAGACAAGCAAATTTATATTGTAAAAATTCATAATATTTTGAGTACGTTCAAATATTTCAAGAACACAATACTGGATTTTATCCCCGGGGAAACATCATTACTCACGTATATTACATATGTCTCACAGAGACAGAGCTATTATTTTTATATGGGAAGGTAGGTACGGAAGTCTTTACATTGTGTAAAATTATCACTTTAGCCAGGTGAAAGCGAGGTCATAAGCCCTATAAAAAGACAAAAAAATACTTATATACTTCATTCCCATATAAAAAAGGTTCTTTTCTATGAGACGTCTGTAATATATCTTGTAAAAATAGTTTTTTTTTTAATTCTTTTTCGATTCAATTACCATATAATCACATTATTTGTAAAAAATCTTTTTTACGAACATAAAGATAAGCTTTTTCATTACAGTAACGGAATATTTTTTCCATATTATGTATGTATTTATCCAACCACGGGGAAGAAGAAAATGTTCAATCTCCGTGACTAACAAACTCTTCCCGGTTTGACCAGCTGGAATTCAAAACGACCGATTCTTAAATCGTTCGAGACGAGGAATAAAAACACGAAATGAATCTATAATTCAGGCGACAAAAGGAGAATTATTCGAAGAAATAGCTTTATCAAAAAAATATACTAAAATGCATATATATATACATGCAGCCACGATGAAAATTTTCCTTTTATAGCTGTTACTTTATTTTTCTAGAACAATACAAAAAATTACATAATTAATATAATTAATATAAATTAACTTTGTTTAAACCACTTATTTATTGAAAAAAATCAACATGTTTCAAAGCCAATGGCTTCTTCATCAGGAAAACAAAAATAATATTTAAAAATCGAAGTATAGATCAAAAGTTATATATGAAAAATAATAATATAAAGTGCCTAATTAATATGAAAATATGGAAAATAATAATATAAAGTACCTAATTAATATGAAAATAAATTTAAAAGATAACTATTTGCAAAAAGGACCTGATTATTTATAATATTCAATTTACTATTTACACTCTTTCTTATTTCCAAAATTTCTAATTTATCAAATTGTGATTCTGTATAATTTGTATGTAAAATTTGTAAACCCTTATTAATATCAAAAGAATGACCCGTAGCCAAAAGATGGTTAGCAAATTCAGAATAATTATTACTATTTAAACACCTTAAGTGTTCTTTAATTCTAATTTCAAAATTTCTACACGTTTTTCCTATATAAAAATAATCACAATCATTACAAATTAATTTATAAACACCCGATTTTTTTAAAAAATTATCCTTATCTTTATTATTAATATGTATTTTTTTAATTTATTATTAGTATAAAAAGCTGGTTGAATAACGTTTGAAATATTTTTAACTATTAAGAAAAAAAATACATCTTTGCATGTTTCCAAATATTTCTTTTTTCAAATCCTTTTCAATATTTTTAAATTATACATTATCGAGTTTTTACTCGCACGAGATAATAAATAAAACACATCATTTTTATTAATCCATAAACATTTATATATATAAATACATAAAACCATTTTTATTTTTTTAGACATTTTAAATATATATCAAATTGCTAAATCATTCGATACATATTTCGGAGGAAACATTATGAATTATGATTAAATACTTTGTTTTGAACCAAAAAAATTTTTTTCAATACATCTCTTTGCCATGCTACCGGAATCATTATAATGAAAATATAAATTAATTGAAACATACGATTTCAAAATGTTTGATATATTTTTTTTTTATTTCCCCTGACAGGCTTTGAATTCTTTATTGACTTCACTAAACTTAAACTGCACGTGTGAGTTCATTCAACTTTCCATACATCGCTCGATTGATATACTGCAAAAGAAAAACTTTTAATCCATACAATTTCTTATTGACTCCGTTTTCACTGCGTTCCCCTTATCTCTCTAGCACATTCCTACATATGAAGGTAATTCCTACTTCTCGAAATCGCTTTAACATCGCAAAAGTTACGAAAATAAATTTAATCTCAAAACACCCCACGCTCGGGAAACGGAAATCAACCTACAGCGGCACAGCCTGATATTAAAGAGAAGGTCTTTAACTTTTGGAATCTACTTTGCTTGTATGCCGTCGATGCGGTAATATTTCTATGTGCTTAGACCTGAAAGTGATATAAAGATCTTTGTTATTTATCTTTAAAGGAAATTAGAATTTTCGACTCTGAAGTTATACATTTTCTACTTGTTGAGAATTTCCACCCAAGTAGTTGGATAAAGTGGCAAATAATTATTATTTATTTTGTAACTTAGATAATAATTCAAAATTGGACTCAATTTGCGAAAATCTAAAATGCTTCACGAAGTTTGTGATAATGAATATAATATCATAGTAACAAACAAATTAAGGTCCAAATACAGGTATAAATTTTAATATTGTAATTTAATTTTTTTTATGTCATTTTTATATTATTTATTTATAAATATATTCAAAAATAATAATGTATCCTTTCACTAACAGAAAATTTTCAAATTTTAAATGTTTTTTTTTTTTGGTTTCAGGTGAGTGCTATCTATGCAATAACGAAACATCAACGAGCCATCATAGTGGTAAGGTATATTTCTATTTTTACTCCCTTTATATTAACTCGTGGCGTCTGCTTGCTTGCTTGCAGGCTTGCCGTCGAAAAAACTTTGGATCGATTTTTAACCCTTTTCCCGTGATCCAATCGAGCTGAAACTTTGCAAGCAGACACATGGCGACGATCAAGATCTATCAAATTTTCGTTAAATTTTTTTTATTAATTATAGTATAATTTTGGATTTTTCAAATTTTTAATGTTTTTTTCATACTAGTTGTATGGATATTTCAACGCATATGGTAGACGCGAAACCCGAAAATGAGAAAGGGAGTATTGTAAAAACTTGGTTTCTAAGGGTTACTTTTTACCTTTCTTTTAACTCGTGGCGTCTGCTTGATTGTTTGCTTGACGAAAAAACATTGGATCGACTTTTAACCCTTTTCCCGTGATCCAATCGAGCTGAAACTTTGCAAGTAGACTCGTGGCAATGATGAAAGTGATCGAACAAATTTTTCGTCTAAAAAAATTTAAGAATTATAGAATAATTTTTGATTTTTCGCAATTTTAATAGTTTTTTTCAAATTGGAAGCCATTCAAATGTTCTATGAAATTAATAGAATAACCGATATGATTTTAAAAAACGTGAAACCATTAAAATTAAAAATATAGGTACACTCACTTAAAAAATATTAACATCCATACCAGGTTTAAATCAAAACACCAAAGTTATATTCCGTTTGAACCGCAGTTTGTAAGAAAAGTTTGATTACTACCAACGGCGGACTGATGACGTCACGGAATATTTAAAATTTGAATTACTCCGTCGATGTTATAGGTACTTCACTACGAATTTCGAAAATTTTTGACAATTGGTTTACAGATGACAGCACTCTTCGGTTTTTGGTAAGAAATCGAATAATAATTTATTTCTTTTAGATTTCTGCTTAGTTTTTAAGAATTCTACATTACTCAAATCTGATTCTAATTATTTTAAATCATTTGACGCTGGAAATTCTTAAGGTACGATATTGCTGATAATTGAATCTATCAAAATCTTGATTAAATTGACTGACAAACATTTTTAGAATTTAAAATTCACAGCATGAAGTGTCTTATCAAAGCTAAAAACATCTAACATTTTAGAAATATATTAAATTCCTGTAAGTTTAGTGTTATGTTATATGTTTTAATTCGTCTTTAATTGTTGTTACATTTTACAAAGAAAGCGAGTATAATAAAAACGTGTATTTTTAGGGTTAGTTTTTTCATCATCATCTTCACCCCTTGTCCTAGTAGGGTTGGGGGCCCAAAGACTCGACAAGGTTCCATGCCGAATGTGTGCCTCATGTCAGCACTTCTCACTCTGTCCATCAGTGTGACTTCGCTAACCCCTTTAATAACTCATCTCGGCAGCCTGGATCCTTGTTCTCACTCTCTCTGTTAGGGTTCAAATTTGATGGCCATATATTAGAGTGGGCCTGTACACAGATTTGAAAACAGTTAGTTTTGTTTTACATCACCGCATTATGTAGTGAACATAAACCGCCGGCTGTAGCTTCGATTCTTCTGTTTCACTTTCCTGCCTCTTTCTATTTCTCTTCTTCATATCTTATAGAGAATGAAACAAGAGATTGCTGTGTAGGGTAGCTTTTTGATATTGTGGTTATGATTCTAGCCTAGCGATTCAGTGGTCGGTGGTTCGAGCCTTATTTCAGGACAGCAGCAAGTTAGTCCTATTTTCATAGCAGAAGCGTTTATATAAACTTTCTTTTTTATACATTAAAGATACCTACGTAAGTTCTGCTGAATAGATGCTTGCTTTACTTTATAAAACCATAAAATATATTCGGTTGGTAAATTGCACGATTGGAAATCTAGGAATAATATTAATATGATTTAGCTTTCCGGCTTCATAACAATATCATATTCTGAGGCATTATAATTAGGGGTTGAGACAGGCATGTACGTGCATTAATTAAAAGCAGTTTTCAATTCAACCACGTGTAATGAAATATATCAGTACAAGAAAAATACTAAGATGAAAGATTATAGTTTTATTTAAGCTGTACCTTATTGTTCGAGAAATTATCATAAGCAGTATAGACGACGTGTATAGGTACAATATAAATCAATACATTTTTTATGATATCCCACGTACATATTACGTACACAGTGAAGAGGCCCCATCGCGTACCCAGGGCCAGTTTTGACGTACAAAAAGAGAAATAGATTATGAAAAATATATTTTTTAAATTTATTATACAGAAGTTTTTGACAGCCCTGTTTTAAATAATGCTTAGTATGTAGGATGTAGGCTAGTACCGGGAGAAAAGGTGCATTACGAATTCAGTACTTTTTTGAAAATGACGTATCGGTGACGTTAAACCAACAACCAAGACTCGGCTGAATGTTAGCGTTTTCCTAACGGTCTTTTAATTACCCGACTTGACGATACGTTTCTCCTACCTTGACTTTGTAATGGAAGTCGCAATTAAAATTTCCTTCTAATATTCACTCAGTGTTAAAATTAGTCACGTTCTTAATTCAGTCGCCGTTGGTTTCTAAAATATTTAAAAAGTTACCGAAGTGAGGTATTTATTGATTCAAATGGTTGAAACAACCTGCTAGAATAAAAATTTGGTAGAAATTTTGAGATTTTTCACAATTGATTTTTTTACATGCGCATATTGAAATACGTGCATTTTAAATTATTATTTTATTTATTAATGAAAACACATTATTATTGTGAAGTTGCCATTTCAGAAAAAAGTTCTGTGAATTATTAAACAAATTTTTATTGCGTGGCGAAATTGGATAACGCGCCATCCATAAGGTCCATTGGTTCGAATCCCGAAAGTTAAAATATTTTTTCGTTAATTTAAATTTTTCTGTATGTCTTTTTTAATTGATTAATAAAAATTGGTTTATTATTTTATTGTTAATATTCGCATAAAAAAATGGCCGCGTTTTATCTATTTCCGTAGAACTCCTCCGCGACTCAGAATTTCCCCCGTGCACGTTTGTTCGAGACAAAAAAGATCACTTACTTATTTAGAAATAAAATATCTACAATATGGCATAGTTAAATTTGGTTTATTACGGTAATTGGACATTTATCATTGTGTGTTAAATAAAACGTATATTTTATACGAATCGTATATTTCACTGAGAAGCAAATCTCGACGTTTCGCCGAAGTCTTATTCAGCGTCATCAGGAGAGCGTCCTATCACGGCGGATGAGTTCGTTCTACACCTTCGTTGTGATAAGACGCTCTCCTGATGACGCTGAATAAGACTTCAGCGAAACGTCGAGATTTGCTTCTCAGTAAAATATATGGTTTGTATACAATATCAGTTTTATTTAACACACAAATACGGATTTTTAATTCCGATTAACCATTTGTTTGACAAAATAGTGTAAAGAAAACGTTTATTTTTTCATCCAATTGCTCTCTTTTTTAAGAATAACGGTTTTTACCGAATCGGATGTGCTACATTATAGATATTTCATTGTGTCGGTGATGTAATGTAGGTCTACATGTCATAGAAAATATTTAATATCTACCTTATTTACCAAACTTAAAACGTCATATTTTTTGTAATCATCCAATAGACATTTTTACACCAAATTTACATAATTAATTTTTAATGAATGTACGGATTTTCTAATTAAAAATATTTATTCATTACTGTCGTATTTTTGGCCAGGGAGTAAAAGAAATCACAATATTGCACGTCGCATAACTGCGAGTAAGTAAGTAACAATCGAGTAAGAAAAATACCACACGTTTCATGCAGGACAGAGACACGTTTTCTTGGGCTTCGGTGAAAGAGAAAACAAAATCGAATGATCAAGGCAAAATCCCGTTACACGTGTTAGACAAAGACGGAGCGCGGTCGGCCGCGTCGTCGAATTCAGTTGGTAATGATGCGTGAGCGCACGCGAATTCGATATGCCACGATTTTCTGATAATTTACTAAAATAATGCAAATATGTATGTTTACCTTACATAATTATATAAAGGGACCTTTGAAAAGTCTTATCTGTATTGAAAATATAGTTTTTTTACCACATATTAAAAACTATGTCAATTTTTAATTAGTTAAGTTAAGTTAAGTTAAGTTAATAAGTACATGATCTTCTTTTTATATATGATACCTTTATAATATGTTGATATTGTTTTATTTATAAATTTACCCTCTATGAAGATGGGTAGTTTCATATATGTAATAAATTCATATATGTCTCATAACTAGTAATAAAACCTTCGAAGCCTTCTTCATGCAATTTTGAATAGAAAATATTATTTACACTTTGGGTAAAATCTTGACAGTTCCGGATCTAAGCGACATCACTGTCTGTATTTTTTTCAATATTTTTTACTGAGGTTCAGTTAAACGTTGGATTATGACTACAATAACTTATATGGAATATTAAAAAATTATTCCCCTCGTTACAAGTCAAGTAAAATTATTATATTAAAATTGGAAATTTTAAAAATGTTTTATTTTTAGGTTTTTGTCATTTTATTTGTCTGAAAGCGTATTTTTTAGACTTTTGTAGACTTAATGTGTAAAAGTTGGTATATTTAAATCCTAAAATTAAAATTGTTCATACAATTGAACTTCCTTTAGTTCATGTACATAAATTTTTTGAGTTGTGTTATTAAAAGTAAGTAACCAATGTGAATTAAATAATTTTATTGAAATAAATCAAAATGAATTTTTTACCGCTTTTTATTTACCGAGAAACAAAAGCTGAAGAAGAATTTTCACTGACTTATTTCTGATACATTATTTGGTCGTATCAATTTTCATACATTTTGCAAACGCCGCCCACCCTGTCGACTGAGGCGAAAGCCCGTATTATTAGCGTGCTGAGGAAATTGGAGCTTTGCCCTGTACACGTGCATAATATGTTATAGTCAATTTCGTTCTCCCGTTCCGTTTTATATGACAATAAAAGCCATCGTTAGTGCATCGATAGTGCACCTGCCCACTGCAGACAGGTGCGCTTTTTGCAATTTAATGAACGAAGCCGACGTCTCACCAGACAAGAGCCTCGGTTATTCGCCTTTCTATTACCCGACGCCGTCCTCGTATGACGGGATTTGAAATTATAATATCATTCATTGGAAAAATCACAAATGTATTCCACAAGCTTATTAATTTATAACTATCTATACTAACATAAAAATAAGTAAATTTTGTGAGTTTGTAAGTTTGGATGTAGGAGGTAATCTCTTAAATTACTCAACCGATTTCAAAAATTTTTACACCAATATTTAGAATGGACTTTCAGGGTGGACATAGGCTTATCTCGTTTAAATAAAAAGGATTTTCGTGCTGATCTATTTTACAACTCAAGTCGACGAAGAAATAGTCGGGCGATGAGTTTTTTACGAACGCTGCCTTGACGGTAAAAGATATTTAAATACTTTCTACAAAGAAGTAGTAGAACTCAAAAAGTTATATAAAAAAGTCTGGGACAATGTACATCTATATTTTAAGGTTAACACACAAATTAATAAAAATCTAGGGGTGCTAAGGCGCTGGCACAGCTAGTAATTAATAAAAATGTACTTTGTTTTCACCACTTTTATATTGAAAATATCAAAATGATTCAGGTAAAATGGTCTCTTCATCAGGATGCAATGTATATTAACAAATTAAAAATTGAAATATAGACAGTCAAAATATAAAAAATTATATACAGGAAATGAACAATAATCAAGTACTAACGTGAAAACAAATTTAAAAGATAACTATTTGTAAAAAGGACCTAGTTATTTATAGTATTCAATTCACTATTAACACTTTTTCTTACAATTAAAATGTCTAATTTATCAAACTGTTATTCTGAATAATTTGTATATGAAATTTGTAAACCCTTATTAATATCAAAAGAATGAGAGCCAAAAGATGATTCACAAATTCGGAATAATTACTGCTACTTAAATACCTCAAGTGTTCCTTTACTTTAACATCAAAATTTCTATACGTTTTGAAGAAGTCATTTATTTATTTTTAAATCTTAACACTTAAATATGTGTACACAACCAAAACATTGTATCACATACAATCAAGGTTTATTCTGATTAGTTTCCGGTACTGTACAATAGTTTCTAATGTATCAATAATTTGTATCGGCTTTATTTCCAAACAAACAAATAATTATATAATATATTCGGAAAGATGTCTCTTGTTGTTCTTGTGGTTAGGATACTCGCCTCGTGATCCAATGGTCGCGGGTTCGAATCTCAGCCCAGACTAGCAAGTTAGTCCTATTTTCATAGCACAAGCGTTTAGCTTAGTTTGAAAATAGTAAGAATATTGATGTGACACGAATTCCGTGTTCGCATCTCTATTTTATTTTAAAAAAAAAAAAAAAAAAAAGATGTCTAAAGATTGTTACAAATGAATATTTTGTATTATAGGTCTTTCAGCGTTATATAAGCGAGATATTTTAAACTGAATCGTTTATATTAGCGTTTATTATATTATTTTAAAAATGCATCCAGTGATAGAAGTACGTTTCTTTATTGCCATTTAACACCAAAATAGCGTATGAAACCGTATGTATTATATTAATATAGATTAGCAGTACGCCCGTAAAAAATCACTAATTTTGTGAGCAACCGACCGTTGCGTGTTGCCTGAAACCTTGAGGGTTATGCTCTGAATGCGTGTCACACGCTAATTATCTGATGTTTTAATTCCAACAAGCTACGGACGTTACGGAATCATTGTATTTAGATTAGTATTTAGTTTAAGATGATATTGATACATGAATTAGGTTAAAACTGTCAAACCTGACGTTTTTTTTATATTCAAGACCTAAGAAAAACTTAAATTGTTAGAATTACTCAGTTCAAACTGGCGTAGCCTATTGCTTTCTGCCAGTTTAAATAATTGTTATAAACTTACAAAAATACAAATCACATTTTAAAGAAAATTGGCATTTCACCATAATTTTACACACCAGTTTTCTTTCAAATTTGCCTGCAACGAAAAAGCGCTACAAATTTGAACTTTTATTTAGATGCGATTATAAGACAAGTATTGATAGTAGATGGATTCTGGTTCGGCGACGTAGAATAAAAATGATACATTTTAAAAGGGGTAGTAAAAATAATAAAATCCTTGAGCGTGTGAGCAGGTGCCTGGCTGTGAGGGACATTAGGGAAATTACCCATTTAATATTAGTTACGCTGCTGAAAATAATTAATTACATTTAAATGTATATACTAAATAGTAATTGTAATACTGTGTTTATTCAGAAACACTTTTAACTACGAATCAGTAGAGGAACCGTTTAGAGATAATTTTAAATTATAAAATATATATGGAATAGGTATATTGAAACCATCGCAAATACCCTGCGATTATTCATTATATTTAATTATCAACTTTGTATACTTTTTTATCACCAAAGTAAGAGGTTGCATAGTAAAACATAGTATTTAAATCGCTTAGTAGATAACAAATTTTATTATTATTAAATTGAATGTCAAAAAATTTTATAGCAATTGAACTTAAAGCCATCGTGCTAATTTTTCTGCGCGGTTATGAATTTTCTGGATAATTCTTTTTAAATAAACATTTATTGATGTTCGAGAAACTAAAAAAGTTTAGGGCATCTTGATTTATATACACATTACGAGGTATTAGCATTACACCTGTTTTTTTTAATGTTTTTTTCTTCTACTACCCAGCCACTGAAAACCCCTCCTGGTTCATCTTTCTCAAGCCTCGTTGTATGACCGGAGTAGTTCCGATTCAGCTTGTCGGCAACTTTAATTTGTGCTTATCCTCTCATTGGTTTTACTGTTTTTCAGTGACGTAGTTAACATTGCTCGTCCCATAGCTTTATGTGTAATAGTCCGATTCGGTTTGATCTGGTGTATCAATTTATATAAAGAGAAATATTTTTCTCTTATTTTAAAACAAATTGGGATATACCAGTATATTATTTTATTATACAGTGGTTATACTTTCAATAAAAGTGAACATTTTTATGGTTATTTTGAAAAATTTACATGCTCTGTCTGTAAATTTATTGTAGATTCTTACATATTATAACTGCGTTTGGGAGAATCATGTCAAAAATAATAATTTGAATACTATTTCTCATTGATTTCTTACAATTCGGTATACATTTTTTATAAATGCGATAGTTGTGGGTATTATTAATAAGTATTTACTTCAATAAAGCTCTCCAAATATGTTACAACAATTATAAAGTGTGATTACTTTAATATAAGCCTCAAAATAAAATAAAAAATTGAAATAAACACATATTATGATTAATAATTATTCCTCATCTACTCTGCAACATGATACGCCAATATGCTATTCTGAAAATAGCAATATTGGCATAATAGCAAAATATCAAATAGACAAAAATTAGAATAAAAAATAAACGAGACGTACTTAGGTATACGTAGGTATTCGGTATTTAAATAAGAAAATTTGCATATTTTCACATATCTCTCTCAAAGTAAAAAACCTTTATTCGTCCGATCTGGTCTGGTCTGACATCTGCCCTTCTCCACAAACGTAACCTCACAATCCTCATGTTTCAACTAAAATCAAATGTAATAAGTACCTATGCTATATTTAAAGCTTAAAGAAAAAAGATTATTTTATATGCACTCATTAATTTCTTCTCCCACAGCGTCCCGATGTAAAATTTTGGCAAAATTTTCATTGTCACATTGGACCATAGAAAAGAGAAAAATGATTGGACTCTATTTATATTTGACGTTTAACGGATAACTGCCATGTACTTCTTTCTCCCTCTGACCACACCACCGACGTATACCTACGTCTCGTTTATTTTTATTTTTTATTTTCGTGTATTAAGTATTGGGATGAAGATCTGACATCCCAATAATACAATTTTTAGAATAACACAATTATTCTTGATAGTCTTAGACGAAAATAACTGTAATATGATTTATTTCTTGAAATATCTGTTAAAACATTAGGAATATTCTTTATTTGATGTGTTGATATCATTGGCGAACGTTTTTTCTCGCGATCATTTATTTTTCTCTGGATATTTTTCGTTTATACAAAGAAATAGCACACAGAAAGTGATATACAAACAAACGACAACCAATTTGCTCTGGAGAGTCGAAGAGTGTAAACGAATTCTGAGAGAATTGGAAACGACAAGTAGACTTCGGTATTAATAATATCATGCCTCTATGTTAAGTACATCTCCGTATGTGTAACTGGCACGGGGTAATTTACTTGTCAAAGGGCTTATTGAAAATACAGGCAAAAATCTTATGTACTCAAAACCACGAACGCGTTGTACGTCATACTACAGAGCTTCCCTGCAAATTAGAACAGCAGTCGTAAATCCAATAATACCTCCATTTATATGTAAGTCTTCTGAAAATTTAATATTTCTCTTCGTAATACGTTCATTCAATTATTGGGACTTCAATTAGGGACCTATCTTTGCAGTGGCGTGTACTAGGCTTGGACCTAAGTTATGCTGCTAATACCGATGGTGTACAAGCACGGAGAGCTGAATCTTTACAAAGGGTTGCATTTATCTGAAATGTCGGCGCTTTGCCCAGAAAGAAAAACAAGAGTATTTTATTATAAAAATATAAAATTTTGATGTTTTCTGTTCTTGGAAATAATACAATTTACTATGACGAAAGACCTTCAGTTAAGTACAAATTCGCAATTCATGCGCGCTGTCAGAATCCCTCGCAATATGTCGAATACAATAACACTATGAAACCCTGTAGAACATCCTAAAACACTCTCGAATTATCTTAAACATTCGGAAAATGTCTACAAACATCTGGAAGTGATGGCAGCTTTCAAAAACACTAAAAACGTATACAAAAATCTGGACGTTTCGAAAAACCAACGTATTTTGTATAAAAGGCAAAAGCAAAGCCGTGGCGGATCATGTTTTGACGTTTCTATCGGTGCGAAGTTAGCGAGTGGCCAGTCGTAGTCGTAGATAATAGAGCGAAATATCAAGCGATAAAAAGGTGTTAACAAACAAAGGTGTTAAGTGATGTGAATTCGAGATGAGCGTTTAAATTTAATTTGTAATTGAATTTATTTTTTGATTAAGTTAATGTTTATACTTCCAATTTTAATTTTAACTTACGTTGCATTCCGATCAAGAAACCATTGTCCCCGAAACGTGTTGATTATTCCATAAATTATCATTTAAACGAAATATTATCTATTTATATATAAATTATATAAATTATGTTACCACAAAGTTAATTTGCTGTTAAGCTGAATAAGTTATATTTATTTGGTCAGTATTTTTAGCTCCGTAATAATATGAAAATATATTTTTATTTTAGTCACAATAAAATAGAAGTACGTAGATATGTCAGTCCGTCCGCAACATCCCGTAACGTCCGTATCTTTTATAAAAACTTTTTTCTTTTTTCCTATTTCTTTTTCATATTTATATGTAAATACCTGTTTTTAGGAACCAACATGTAAAAATACGTTTTTTTGACGGGTTACAGCTGGTACATAATAACCATCTATTAAAAAAGTACCGACGAATTCATATTTATTTATTACTAGCTGTTCCTACCCGGCGTTGCACTGGTTAACGATTAAGTTTAAAATAAATTTGTGAAAGTAAAAAAGAGTTCGATTGCAATGGTATACATTTGCATCAAAAATATATCAGGGGAGGGGAAGGGTTAAAAGAATAGGGGGGAAATTTCGCATATGGTACCCGCCGAGTCCTTAAGAATAAGTTTCCAAATTTTGAGTCTAATCGGTCAAACGTTACTGTTTTGCATAGAAAATGTGTCAGGGGGAGGGGAAGGGGAATGAGAATATGGGGGAAATATCGACTTTGTTACTCGCCGAGTCGTAAAGAATAAGTTTCCAAATTTTGACTCCGATCGGTCAAACGGTACAGATTTGCATCGAAAATATTTCAGGGAGAGGAGAAGGGGTATGAGAATAGGGGGGAAATGTCGCCTATGGTCTTCGCCGAGTCCTAAAGAATAAGTTTCTAAATTTTGAGTCCGATCGGTCAAACGGTACAGATTTACATCGAAAATATGTCAGGGGGAGGGGAAGGGGTATGAGAATAGAGGGAAATGTTACCTACGTTACCCGACGGGTCTTAAAGCATAAGTATGCAAAATTTTAATCGAATCGGACAAACGGTGTGGATTTGTATAGAGAACAGACAGACAGACAGACATTGAGTTTTATAGGTTTATATTATTTATAATGCACGTTCTGAATTGGGCATTTTCATAATGTGGAACACAGTGAAATAACTTAGCTACGTATCTAAGTACATAAGCAGGAATTTACAAAAAAAAGAATATCAACAATACAAATACAGTACTTACTACTTAGTACATAAGAAAATAAACGAAATGAAAAATAGTAAGCAAGATAAATTTAAAAAATAATAAATTGTCTATTAATAAGTGAGTGGGCAAACAATAAAATAGAAGCATGATATTTGTCTTTTATAGATGTATAGTGTTCGAGCTTTTCATCATGTATATATCAACATATATTATGCGTATCCATAAGTAATAAATTATTTAAGTGACGACAAAAAAAGTTATTTTAACTTCATTTAATTTTTTTTTTAATCTATATAATATCCATCGTTATCTAGGATCTTTTGCCATCTTGTTAGTAGACTTTTAAGAAAAATATGCTTCTAGGTGTTTTTAAAGCGTCATTATCAAACCCTACCGGGCGCCCACTTCGATCGCTACCAGACAAGTCAAAATCATTATTGGAAAATTTTCTAAACCAACGTTGGCACTTCTTTACTTTCAATACGTCTTCATACATATCACAAATTTTCTTTGTTGCAACCGTTGAATTAACACCCTATAGAAAATGAAACAGCATGCAATGACGTAAATACAACAGAGTAATAAAAAAATAAAAATTTAAATGTCACAGGTCACAAGACCACGGATTATAATATTGCGTATAAAACACGTCTTTACACCTTCACTTTACTGAGCTTGACGGAAGCATCATTCCAAACTAAAAATAATTGATTACCTATTACACGTATATCAACAGAACTGTATTGATTACCTAGGTGTATTGTCGAATTCATAATATTAGATAATTCATAATAATACACATAGTGCATTGAGTACCCACATAAAATAGCTCGCTCTGTCTTGAAACCGATCGTAATAATAACCATCATCTTAAAAGACTGTGCTAAAAAATACCTTCGGGAATGGTGGTGTAACACAGCGTTACATGATTCAAAATTGACATAGTTTATAATATGTGGTAAAAAAAATATTTTTTCAATACAGAAAAGACTTTTTAAGGGTCCCTTTATATAATCATATAAGGTAAACGTACATATTTGCATTATTTTAGTAAATTATCAGAAAATCATGGCTTGTTGAATTTGCGTGCGCTTACGCTGACGTATCAACTTAATTCAACGACGCGGTCGACGCAGTCCGTCTTTGTATAAAACGTGTTATGCGACTCTACCGTGCTCTTTCGATATTGTTTTCTCTTTCACCGAAACCCAAGCAACCGCGTCTCTGTCCCACATGAAATGTGTGGTATTGTCGTGCTCTTTCTTACTCGATTCAACTGCGATGTGCAATTTTCTGATCTCTTTTACACACTGGCCGAAAATACGCGAGTTATGAATAAATATTTTTTAATTAAAAAATACGTCCATTCGTAACAATTTAATTTAGTCATTTTGGTGTGAAAATGTCTATTCGATAGATACAAAAAATTTGACTTTTTAGTTTCGGTAAATAAGGTAGATATTTAATATTTTCTATGACATGTAGACCTACGTTACACCACCGACACACAGGAGTTAAAGTATGGATTGAAACTGTAAATGTCAGCCATTTTATTACTCTACGAGCGCACCCACTTAATGAAAATGTCACTATACACATTTCTGTATCTTTATTCTTGCATCAATAAATTTATCAAAGATTGCGGGGTGGGTTTCTGACTCCAGGCCCTCCACCCTCGCTTCCATTAACTCCTGTATAATTGACTTATCTCAATCCTTGCGTGATAAATAGATCTTCTTCAGCGGCAGATAACATTCGCGGCTGAGCGTCTTTGCAATCATTTTCTCGGAGTTTACCTCGCGAAAGAATTATCTTGGAATTATTAAATTTATACCGACATTCAACCGGTGCGTGGAAAAAGATCCACATATTTTATTAATTCTATTCATTGCTCTCTTTCCAATTATGTACAAATTTTCTTAATGTGTTTTCATTTATCTTATGTTCATTTGTTAAGTCCATAATCATTTTGACTTTTTTTATGTTTATAGCGTTAATAATAACATTAATATAACAAAATAATAACAACTGAATATTCAATAACTATCCTAGTAAACAAATCAATATAAATTTTCTTAATGTGTTTTCATTTATTTTATGTTCATTTGTTAAGTCTATAATCATTTTGACTTTTTTTATGTTTATAGCGTTAATAATAACAACAATATAACAAAATAATAACAACTGAATATCCAATAACTATCCTAGTAAACAAATCAGTTCTTAATGGGGGTAATTGAGGGGTGAACGCCGAAATGGGAAATATATCTAGTAGCGGGCTATATAATGTTGGCTTTAGTGTTGAGGCTCTTTTTTATTACTAGTACCTCTAAATTATCTAATCTTAGGCCTCTATTATTTATATGTAGAATTTCGATGCCGTTTTCCTTTTTAAAGTTGTGGCCTGTTTCTAAAAGAAGGTTCGCGAACTCTGAAAAATTATTGTTATTCAGACATCACAATTGGTTTATATAATAATTATTTATGTTCCATATTTCCCGTACCCTGCGTACTTTTTATTTTAATTGGTTATTGAATTAGATATTTAAATTTTCCATTTTTTCCCGTAACCTTTTATTGTTTGTATTTGACAACTGTGTACAATTCATATTCTGTGTAGGCAAATTGTGATTGATGACCAAATTCTTATTATAATATTTCAAAATTCTGTATGTTGTTAAAAAAATTTTAATGTTCCTCACAATTAATAATTTTAAAAATCCATCGCATATGTAGAAAAAAAACACCAAAGCATAAATGTTAAAATTGTAACATGTTTTAAATTATTTTGGCGATTATTTCTTAAAAAAAAATAATTAGTATTATAAAACCTCATTTAAACTACTTCACATTAGTTTAGCGACTTTATTTTAAAATCAGATTCAACTTGATATTTTTCGTTACTTAAAATATGTGAAAGTCTCACGGAGACAAAGTTATTTATATAGAAACATGACGGAAGTCCTTATACGGTATCCACGGGGCTAATGACCTGTATTAGGTGGCTTAAGTGATCACTTTATACAACGAAACGATCTGTCAATTCACCCATACCCAACTACATTACAAATATATTATCATCTATATATTATTTGCTAATTAATCAATGAATTCATCATTATAAATTAATCAGTAAATGTTTTTTATGGGAAGTTTGTTAATTAGCTCACCAAAAGATGGCACTTGTTTCTTACTGAAGTAATTTTGTACGCTGTGTAATATTAAGACTAAAAAGTAGAAAATATTTCATATTAGGTAAAGAAAAAAAATTACAATATATCATGAAAAGTTAATCTTTTTTTATCCACGCCCACATTTATATTTAAATGTACTAAAAAATTAAAAAATACAATTTCGGCCAAAAAAAAATATATATATAAAAAATAAATATATAAAAAATAAATATACTTGCTATGACGGTACTTTTATATGTCGGTTCCTAAGGAATGAGCATTTATTTGTGTTTATAAAATCATATCAATATTATATCAATTTAAAGGAAAAAAGAAAAAAATATATTATTAAGAAGAAAAGAAAAGAAAACAGACAGACGGGCGAACAGACAACGAAATTATTACAGTTGGGATTGAGGTAGCTCAGGTGATTCGGTAAAGCAAAGGTTAAAGCGATGAACACAAGGCGATCCGCTAAACGAGAGTTTCGGTAAAACAACCCAGAAGAAACATTATATACGTTTCCCGAGTGCTGCCGACCAAGCTCTGGATTCGATGTAAGTCCCAGATTTCCGGTAAGGGAGATTTATGAGCTGGTTAATTTGTATAACAATAAGTCACTGGCTAACTGACAGGCACGGTGTTGCTATAATTTAAGCGAGCTCTTGTACAATTTATATTCTTACGAGCGGCCACTGCTCGTAGATAACTTCAATCAAACGGTGTAATGTAGATATATATAAGAGTACATATCCAGTACCACATTTTTCCATTTGTAAAAAAAAAAATCAATTCAATTCAAGTGCAACTTTTATAACCGCAATATTAAAAGATGACTTTAACTTTATTTCGTTATTCACGTACTATTTCTCTGTAATTTAAAATTAAATTGTAGACTTAGGAAAACATTCAGTTGTAGAATGCACGTGGATAATCCGGGTTTGATTCCCAACCAAAGTACCCTCTTTTTTTATTATTATTATATTTACATATTTTTTTTATTTAAAATATAATAGAAACCTGAAAAGGTTTATGGATAACATTTTATACATGATAAAGGAATCCAATAATAATATAATTTAGATAGAATATCATTTTTTATAATTGGCCAAGTTTTAGCATTTTTGTCACATCTGTTTTGAATTTGTCAGTAGTCAGTTGTTTGGTCTGTTGTGGTAGGTCATTGTATAGTTTTAATCCGTTGCAAATTAGTAATGATTGTCTTATGTTTTTGTTTTATGTGTTATGTCATAGTTTTGAGCCGTTATAGCGTTGTGTTGGTGGTTTTTCGTGTATTTTGTGTAATTTTATGTCTTCGTCTTGTACTTCGCCATTTGCTAGTTTGTGAATGATTTTAAGTGTTTCGATTATTATAATGATTTCAATGTTTAATAGTTGTGTTATGCGGTATACAGTTTCAGTTGGTGTTATATATTACTTTTTTAAATGTATAACATAAATAAACTTAAATTGTTATATTAGTTTTATCATAACATTAGCTGTAACCCATCCAAAATGAGCCGGTTCCTAAAGAATAATTATTTACTTATTCATAGCCGACACTCATGAAATAGTAATAACGACTTTTATCTAAATATTTGAATTTCTTTTAAATTTTCCGTGCCGACAGTTAATGGTACTATTTTTACCCCTGGCGATTATGCTGGTCGAAACATGAAATGGTTCGCTTTTTTGTGAAGTCATATGTGTACTGTATTTTTGACCGGTCGCGCAGACTCGGCCGTAGCAAAATCGCTAAGTTGCGGCCGGTTTGGGTTTGCTGGCCCGGAGTTTAAGCGCCATCTCCGGCCGTTTAATTTTGTTTTTTAGCCGTGAATTTGACGGACGGACTGACAACGAAATCATTATGTTTGATTGACTAAAATTGTCTCAGAAATACTACTATTCAGCATGCAGTGAAATAAACAACAGGGCGGTTATTTATTCACAAATATCATATGAAGTAAGCAGTAATTATCGACTTACAATATATTAAAGCGTTCTATCCTCAGCCGACCCCTGAGGCGGGCTTTTAAAATATATACGAGTATGTTCATTTGTCGAAATTGTTTTTGTTTCAAAACATGTGATTAATAATATTTGTGCTTCCGTACCACAAAAATATATAATATGTTTTATTATTTGTAAATTAATATTTTTAATTCAACTACCGAATTATTGAATTCAGTTCGCAAATGATAAAATAAATCATGAATTTAACTGAAAAATAATTTCAATTCTGCCAGGATTTCAACTTAAAATAGTCTGATCCGTAACCACGCGCGTTATCCATTGCTCCGAATGCAATGAATGAAGTGCTTTTTTTTGAAAAAGTAATGTGAGTTCATGTGATGGTAACTTTTGTCGATTTTAATTTATTCTAACATGTCCAAAGAAGGTTCACTTCATAAATTTAATCTATCTTTGTATATTGTTATTAATGAAAATGGGTAATTATACAAAAAAGTAATGGATTCCACTCAAAGAAATTTCATCTATTTTTTTATTTCTCTTACACGTTTAGAGAGGGCAATTAATATTAACGAAATATATTATTATTAACCCGATTTTAATTGCATGGCGCAATGCCGTAATAACCGCACGGGGCGCTGCAGTGCTTTCCAAACATTTTAGCAATTTAGACTATTTTTTTACATTTAATTCTATGCATGAACTATATATTATTTCCATCTACAATTAATCACAACTAGCCGCACACCCGTGAAAAATCACGGAACACGAAATAGTTCGCGTCTTTGCTAAGTAAACCCTTGTATATATAGTATATTTTTGACGATCCACGGAGTGGCGGTGTTAGCGACGTCACTAGGGTGCCGCGCTGGCAATTGCGCCTCCAAAGTTCGTGCCCTATTTTCAGATGTCTAACTTCGTTTTTTTTTAATTGTGAATTTGAATGAAATTATGGATATTAATGAAGTTACGGAAAGACGACAGACAATGAAATTATTATGTTTGACTAGCCGAACACACGCGAAAAATCACGGAACATGATAATTGCAAGATTTTTCAGCTGAAAATTCATCTTTAGAGAACCATTTTTTTAATATGTAGACTATTCGCTTAAACCTAAAATTAAAGATTAATAAAATAATAAGATTAATAATATAAAAATGTCAAGATCATGTAATTTAGACTTTTGCATGTTGCTCGAGCGGCGCGCTGATTGCGTGTAACACTCTAGCTATCTAAAATTTTAATTCCAACAAGTTACGAATTTACCGACCAACAGATAGACGGACAGACAGACTGGCAACGAAATTATTATATTACACGACCTTTTCTTAGAATAATATCTAATATCTATCAATATAATAGGTAACACAAAAATAATATAATATTAATACGTCTGATTTATTTCAAGACGTACATAATTCTGTAAATTTTATACTATGGAATCAATATTTTAATAAACTTTTTGTACTAAAAAATATTATTTCAAAAACTCATTATAAGTAGATTTGCAAGCTACCGTTTGGGTAACGTTAATTTCCCAAAGTCTAAAATAATCCTAATTATGAAGCGGAAAATTTGTTTGCCTAACGTGCCCAAACTATGCGAACGTTGCGTTCTAGTCTTATGATTTTCGTACGGTTTATTCTATTTGAATTTTTCAATTCGGTCAACGCAATTATTTTCAGCTTTTAATGACACATCCATCATCAGCTAAAAGGATTTCAAATTTATACTAAGCTGTTCAAAAATAAGTCACCATATTTTTCGACTTTTCAATAAGAAAAATATTTTGAAAAAAAAGGGTTTTTATATAACACGTGGAAAAATTATTGAAATTAAAAGTGTTTGATTCGTTGACTGATCCAAAATAAAATCGCAAAACAGGATTCTATATATATCTCACTCAAAAGTGAAAATGTTGAGGGGCTGACTACTGACTAGATGGTTTACTATCCATGGCTTTATATTAAAATTTATTCATGATATCTTTGCAAGATAAAGTCAAATGTGGTTCACATGCTATATTTGGTTCAGTCCATTTTAGACTGGCCGATACAACTAAATGAGTTTATTTTAAACTGGGGCGGCGCAAATCACCACTTTTAGAACTGCCCAATTATAAATTATTTTCGAAACGGATACTTCTATGTTGTGTCCCTCTAGATTTATTTTATTCTAACTTACTCGCCATCACACTGAATTGTTAGTGAGGACCGAACGCCACGTTCCTATATCTTCGCACAACACTTTTGTTTCGGTCACATTTGTACACTTTCTAACGCACGCTCTACGGTTGTTGAAGGTTTTAATAGGGCCATACTACAATACCTATCGTATGTGATCAATACAAATCTTTTTCGGACACCCTCTGTTACTACTGCCTTCAACACTCGCCTTGGTTAACGTATATCTAAAACTTGTCGCCTTCGGGGCTAAAACGGTAATATCAATTGTTTTTTTACACACCGATGTATTTATCTCCATACTCTGCAATAAGACTTGCTTGAAAGAAAGATAAAGTCTATTATCGAAATACATCCATAAATATTGTACAGATAATAGCATTTTATCCATCTTAAAATGTTAAATCGTTACGTTAACGAAGACTATTATATTACCTAAAATTCTTTTGTACTATTCACATTTTTCAAGCAATACCTACATATTACCAGACATACAAAACATGAATGAAGTTTATATATTATCAAAATAGTCGGTACAGTACATATGAAAAATACAAATACAAATTTTATATTTATTTATTTGAATATAGGGTGTACCTTTTACATAATAGTATATACCAGAAATCCAAAGAGAAGAACAGCAAAAAATTACAGAATTGACAATATAGTATAGATAGTTGTTTAAAGTTAAAACAGTCATTTAGAAAAAGGAGGTGAAGTATATACAAGGTTAAATAAATAGGCATAATAATTTGTTAGCGATTGCATTATGAATTCAATGAATTGTCCTAAACTGGAATTAGAAATATCAGAGATATGCGCACATTTAGTGAATATTGTCCTGAAAAGAACTTTTAAACTCCCAACGTTTCGAGTAAACATCATTACTCTTTCTCAAGCCCTTGAGATATATTATATTTACAAGTATACCTTGCACAGTATACAGTAATAATAATAAGTATACAGTAAACAGTGGCTGAACATTTATTATTTAGAAATATATAAAAGTCTTTTTGGGTGTTTATAAGGCTTACGATCCATCACACGGCTGGCTTAAGTGATCAAATTACATAGATGGCGATAGTGAAAGTACAAATCGCGTATGACACAAGTTGTGCAAGGTTGACATATATTCAAAATCCAAAAATTTGATAGATGTGATAATCTATCATGGGTGGAATTGGTGAAAGTTACATTATGTACGATAGGTAAGCACTATGAACACCTAAAAAGACTTCCACACCTACTTTCACATATAAAAGTATAGCTTCGTCTGTATGAGACATCTATAATACCTATATCTTGATAAATGATGTCCCCCTGGGGATAAAATCCAGTATTGCGTTCCTGAAAAGTTTGGGCATACTCGAAAATATTCTGAATACATTTTTCAGATATATTTCTGTAATGTGAAAAATGATAATGTAAAACTGATAATAAAATAATGATAATAAGCGCCAATTTATCGGTACCATTGGTTACAGGACACAAGACTCCACGCGAAAAAAATTGAAGTCAAGAAATGTTTATTTACAGAAAAATTATTTTTTGTAGTTTCAAAGTCCATATTTCTTTCACTAATGCTCTTTTTATATAAATATTGAATCAACTTATTACTAGATAAACATATTCTATGTATGTACGTTTATTAAATGTATGAACCGTCAAATTGACAACGACGTTTTTTGATGTTCGGTGGGCGGTCATTCCTGTTTCTTTCATTGATAAACAGAAACAAATTTAACTATTAGGTCCTTACATATGAAATTGATGTTTTGCCGTACTGGCAAATTTGATCTCAAATATCTTCTCTTTGGTTAGGAATTCCAAATCCAAATTTATACAGCTATTTACTCATGTATTTGTGTTTTGAAAATTATAATTCATTTGTTTTTTCCTCAATTGTTTTTTTCTTTGCGTCACTCAGTTTACAAAATGAAAAACTTGAAATATCGCGTTATTTATGAGTACGAGTTCCACCGTGGCACCAGTACTGCAGAAACGGCTCGAAGGATTAATGATGTGTATGGCGACGGTGCCGCAAAAGAAAACACGGTGCGTTTTTGGTTCCAACGTTTTCGTTCTGGAAATTTCGACCTGCAGAACAAGCCCCGTGGACGGCCGGAGACCAAAGTTGATAATGAAGAATTGAAGGCTATTGTGGAAGCGGATCCATCGCAAACCACATCCGAGTTAGCTGCAGGCTGCGGTGTTAGTGATAAAACTGTTTTAATCCACTTGAAGCAAATTGGTAAGGTGAAAAAGCTTGAAAGGTGGGTACCTCACGAATTGAGTGAAGCAAATCAACAAAACGCGCGTTGACTGCTGGCGTTGCATTACTCAACCAGCACAATAATGAAGGGATTTTAAATCTTAAATCTGGCCATATGATTACGGCAGATGTCTATTGTCAGCAACTGCAAACCATGATGGAAAAGATAGCTGCTAAACAACCGAGGCTGGTTAATCGCTCTAGGCCACTGCTGCTTCATGATAACGCTAGACCACACACTGCACAACAGACGGCTACCAAATTAGAGGAGCTTCAATTGGAATGTCTAAGACATCCACCGTACTCTCCGGACCTTGCCCCAACAGATTACCATTTTTTTCGAAATTTGGATAACTTCTTGTAAAGGAAAAAATTCAACTCCGATGGGGCAGTCCAAACCGCCTTCAAAGATTTTATTGATTCCCGTCCGAATGGTTTTTTTAGTAAAGGGATCGATGAACTACCTATGAGATGGCAAAAGTGCATAGATAGCAATGGTACATACTTTGATTAAATAAAAATATTATAATAAAAAAAAATCGGCTTTATGTTCCTCCCATACTAAACGCCAATTTCATATGTAAGGACCTAATATTACAGCGGAACACGACGGTTTGATCCGATTCTGATTTTTTGTAAAAAATAATACCCCAAAAAGTAAACAGATGGCATTTAAAGGCCAGTTTCACAAAAAAAGTAACATTAATTTTTTTCCCGTGGAGTCTTCAACTATTATTTAGATGCGATTTTTAAACCTACCGGATCACTTTTTCGACTAACAATCAGCTCCCCGAGGAGCCCACACTAATTTCCTCGTACCCCGAGTGCAGATAATTGGTTGTCTAGCCTTTCCTATTTTGGATAAACACCGCAATCCCAAAACAGACGAACACAGCCCCTGATAATGCGGATTATAATCCGTTTGTCTATTCCTCACAGACTTCTAAGATCTCTTATGAGACTGACAAATTGAATAAAAGGTATCTCGCTCGAGCAGCGCGAATTTGCGAAATCTTATCAAGTTCATCGTTTCCTTTGTATTGAATTATATCCAGAACCAGGAGCGATATGCTCCTTGGAACAATTTAGTAATCTGATTATTTCAATAATCTCTTAACGTCCCCTTTATGGGAGTCAAAATAAAGTCGCATGAATAAAGTCCGGATTTATTAAATTGAAGAGCGACGTGAATTCTTCGTTGAAACCCTTTCCAGCAATATTTTTATATGTATTTTCCGAGAACACAATTACTGGATTTTGTCAACAGATGGATAATTATTAATTAAGATAAATTATAGAAGTCTCACAGGGACGAAGCTATTTATATGGGAGATTTGTATAGAAGTCTTTTGAGGATGGCTTAGAGCTTATGACCTGTAAGTGCATGTGTTAAATATTATTTTAAATGTATAAAATCAAAGGGTGTAATATCCAAAAAAAATTGATCACAGTCATCGAGGATTTTTTTTTAAAATAGATATGTGAATACGGAATACGTATCACATTAATATTCTTACTATTTTCGAACTAAGCTAAACGCTTGTGCTATGAAATAGGACTAACTTGCTAGTCTGGAGTGAGGTTCGAACCCGCGACCTTTGGATCACGAGGTGAGTGTTACTAGAGTGTTACTTCACTCACAGGTTACTAATTTGTAATGTACTGAATTTCAGATTTTATATATAGAAAACATGATTTTGGAAGAGAAAGATACATAAAATCTAGAATTCAGTACATTTTACATTAGTAATCCTCGGTGACTGCATTCAAAACATTTTTTAATTTTTTTGATTTTGCTGCCTTTGTTATTATACCGCACATATATACGTTAAAAATAATATTGTTCAAATACAATTACATGAACAAATTTCGATTTCGTAATTCAAACAAGAAGGGACATCTAAAAATCCCTGGTTTCGGCACCAGAAATGTACGATGACGAACGTCTCGCCACCATCGCACGCGGGTCGGATATTAGAAAAAAAGATTTTCCTTTCCAATCGCCGCCGATTAATGATTGACCGTAAATGACACCCGAAATACACTGGGCCAAAACTAACTACGACACAGTGGACAAATTGTACTTGCGGTTTCCTGGGAAGGCGGGTGCCGCTTCAATCTCTTCTTCGTCGAATCCGGAACAGTTGGTGTGTCTCTTCCGGAAGGCTAAATTGAACTGATGTTGAACACACACGAAGAGGAATGTCGATTCTCATCGAAAAACGACACCTGACACGCATTTCACCTGTTACTGCGCGGATTTTAAAAAATTCGAATCCTGGCCAGCGATTGGCGAAGGACACATCAGGCGCCAGCACAACCAATCAAATCTTGGCGCGGCCCGCGCGCGGCGATCACGAAACAAACGGTCAATTGTTTTTCCTTTAAAATATTCGACAACAAAGGATGTTTTGTTCAAATAATTTTTATTCTCTTCATGCTAAATATATAATAGAAAAATAGCATGAGTTCATAAAACGTTTAACTCTTAACAGACTAACTAACTAACTGTGCTAAAAATACCTTCTGGAACGGTGGTGTAACGCAGAGTTACCTGATTAAAAATCGGCATAGTTTTTAATACGTGGTTCACTTTTAGAAATATAGAGATGACATTACAAGCTGAGAAATTTATATATACTGTGTAATGAATGGGTTGGATCGTATATGGTTTTAGGATAATCCATTTGAATGTATGAAAGAAATTGATTTAGTACATATATACAATTTTCAAAATTTTGACAATGTGTGGATGTTCTTACCGTGTATTGGACTTTACATTACGTAAATTGATCACTTAAGCCAACTCATATAGGCCATAATCCCAGGGCCATCCTATAAAGTCTTCTACAAAGATTCCCATATGAATAGCGTCGTCTTTGTGAGACTTCTATAATTTATATTTATTAATAATGAAACCCTTTCAAATCATTGTTAAATTATTGACTTCAAAAAACAAATCTTCATAAACGGAAGGAAATAATTTTAATGTTATTATAAAAAATTAATGTATGAAGATAATTTATTTAGGCGTCTTAATGTATGATACTCTTTTAATTGAAGAGCGTAGGCATTGGAAGACTCAAAGATAAGAAAAAAGTTGTACCCGCATTCTACGACAAATCCAATATTATAAAGCGCTTCTGATGTGGAATACCAATAAATTATTTATTAAAATCTTTCCAATTTAAAAATAATTTCTTAAAAATAAATTATTACATTACTGAAATTTACATTTTACTCTTAAAAAATTATTAGAATTTTTTGAAGACTTAATGTTTTTTCATTTTTTTTTCCTTGCAAGCATAAATTTTTATGCGTTTTTCAGTAATATATTACGGAATAAGAAATTAAGTGAAAAGTATGTAATAAATTTTGTAAAAATATGTATTATCGAATCTGTGGTTACTTGTTATTGTAATAATTGCAATTTATTTTAGGTTTTAATTTTGTACAAAAGTTCATATATATTTCAATTCATTTACCGTGTACGGAAATAAATCAAAACTTTTATCTCAATTACAGATATTTTGCGCGTGTACTTTTTTTACAAATAAAAGATGAGTGAGTATACGGAATTCGGCTCACGATAATATTCTCACAATTTTCAAATCAAACTAACTGCACGAGTTTCAAAAAAATAACTTATTTACTGGTCCATTTGAATTGAGCTCAAACCTCCAACCTTTGGAAAAAATATCTTACGACGTATAAGCGATTAAATTAATTGTATTTTTTAGATATATTATTATAACACAATAACATTATTTAATCTTTAACTCGACCGCAAATGAAAAATAATACGCATCCCATAAAACCTCGCACGTCAGGTGCCGTTTAACACAAAGCCCCAGAGCCGCCCCTGGCGTAAATTAAATTCTAATAAAGCAGTCACCCCGCCCCCGCGCCGTGCACGCGCCAGGCCCGCACCGGGCGCATTCAGGGGCGCACAATGAGGGCTGACGGATTCGCCGGTGTTGTCTGCGCTGAATACACCCGTCCGCCGCAGACGATGCTGTGAAAATATGGCGCGATTAAGTATGTAGTATTATTTATCAATTAGATATCTTTGAACATACGAGTAAATGGCTTTTATTCAATTGTTGAAATACGACAACGAAACAATTTTATTCTAATTTTTAATTATTTTAGATTAAATAACCATAAGTTGTAATACAAAAGGATCTCGACCGTCTTGTTGTCACTATTTTTGATAATATTTTCGATGTGTCATTCTTATATATACAGCTGTTAACCTATCCTAGAATGTTGTGTTTCAATACACGTGAAAATGGATTCGTAATCAACATTAAATGACTACGATTCATTTAGGATCTTTTCCTCCTCGTGTAGTAGTTTTAGCCACAGCCATATGTCATCGTAGTAGGTCCTCCTGTCAAGTAAAATGAAAATGTTATTGATAATTTATTTTATAACTTTTAGCTGATTCTCATAACTTGATCGTGTCACTTCAATGAAAATAGCAAGGTAGCATCAGTTTAATTACCTTATTTCAAAAAATGTCAAAATTGAGCAATATTTTATTTAAAAATATTATTTCTGAAAACATTTCTACGTCTTGTACCTATTTCTTTTCAAAATCGCCTACAACGAAAACGCTAACCACTATTGTTATTTTTAGTTGTTATTTTTTTATTTAATATATGGAAAAAATACATTTCTTATATATTTACATATCAAATTGACATTTTTTTAAATAATTTGTAGTCATGTAAATAAACCTCATCAGTGAAGAGAAGCTCTTCAGTCTGATGAAGGAGCCTCAGTTCTTATTATTATATATAGCTATATATGCGAGTGATTTAAAAATACGATAATAAAGGTTATTTGATAATGAAGTATTGAAGTATATTGAAGTTGATAATGAAGTATTTGCTACAGGATTAAATGATTTATGAATCTAAATTTTATTTTAGGAAAATTTAATTTTTTTTATTTGCTCTGAGAAGTTACTGATGCAGCGTATCTCAATAGGCGTACCAATTTGCTTTTGTGCATATATAATTGCACAAAAAATAACGAAATTGTTGTGGGAAGAACAGCAAGAATGATATGCAAAATTAAATATTCAATGTTAGAAAAATCATGCGCTAATTATATTTTAAAAAACAAGCTTGTTATTTTTTTAAGATCTGAAATGTATGTTTTTTAAGAATGGTGTTGTAGTGAAAACAATCTCTTCAATTATATTCGAAAATAGTTTCAACAAAATCTTTTGTAAATTTATAGATTTTACAATTTACCACGATGTTATTTAAATACAATTGAAAGAATAATGAATACTTATTATTTTATACTTTACAAACCTAACAAACAAATAATAAATTGAGCTGAAAAGTTTTGAATGTCACATCAACACTTAGAAGACACCATCAATTTTGTCACATTATTCTCTGTTTAACAGAATATTATAAATTAGCATTTAATCTTTACATTTTAATCATAAAAAAATTAATTATTGATGCAATATATTGTGAAGTTATATTTTTTGATATGTGATAATTAATTATTAAAATATATACACCTACCCATAAATATAAAATAAAAAAACTTCAAATATAATTATGAATATTTTACCAGGAATCAATTTCATAGCACAAATTAACACTGATTTGTTTTAAAATAAAAGAGTATGTTTACAGGCTTCGTCGGGCAGAATGTAAATTATTTTTTTTTAAATTCATAAAATAAATTAATTACTTGTTTGTTTAGAGAAACCGTAGGCAGAATCTCAAAAACGTTTTTCTTTTTAGGTACCAAATCGAAACAATTTACTAAGAGATTTTTTACAAACTTTTTCAAATCACGTGCAACTGGGAATAATTTCCTAAGAACTAGTTTTCCATCTCAGAATCCAGATGTCGAGAGTTTTCCAAACCTGCTGATGAATTAAACATGGCGCCTTCTGTGAAAAAGAAACGGGAAAGTAATAGTAGAAATGTTTCCCTCAAAGCAATTATCTGAAAGTGAAATGTGCTACTTGATATATATGTAATGTAATATGTATTTATTTATACAACAATACTCTTCAGCTTCAGAGTAAGAATGCGATTTAATAAAGAGATTTCTACCCCTTGAAGCTCTTTTAAAAATATCCGAATTAATTATTAATATATTGGCTCTGAGAGCTTTTAAGGTTTATGGCCGATTGCATTACCTATTTGTCTGGAGTTATGGTCATCTATAAGGACCACCATATAAGGAATTTGCAGCCTCACTGTATCCTCTCAAACACTCTGCGCCCATCTATCGGGCATCCGAGGAGCCGAGTTCTCATCTCTGCCCATCACTGTCTTCCCAGATTTAATATTTTTTAAATATTTGATTTGAAAAAAGCCTAGTTAATTTCAGCATTTGTACAGATACGCCACCCCATAAGCATGTTCTCGACGAGTATAAGAAGCGTGCCGAAAACGAACCATCATTGCTTCCCTCTTCGGACACCGAATCGGACGCGGAGGCTCCGAACCATCGCTTTCTCTCGGAAGGCGTTGAAGCCGCTGCCGCTGGGAGTTATCTTCATCTACGTAGCGAGGCCCTCGTAGTTATCTCTATACGCGCGTTGTAATATTGTTAATAATGTTAATTCTACTACTGTAACCATTTTTATACACAATATTTCTATAAAATAAATACTGTAAAACATCCTACGTGTTATACCCACATTTGTTTTGGAGATTCCGTTCAAATACGGTGGTGACCATTAAGGCAGTCTCCGACCACCTTTACCAATCCCCCACACTCTGTCTATTCTGTCTTTTATTATTTTCTATCCAGCAGATTTCAGTTTAGACTTGCGTTTCGGTCAACTTCCCAACAGCCATTTGTCCGACAGCCAACTGCCCGACAATTTTTTTTATCATTCTTACAATTTGTGTTTGCATTTTAGTGAAAATATACATTCATTTTTGGCAATGTCTCAACGCGACCATTTTTAGCTCGCTTTGTCATTTCCATCACCAGCTACGGTGATTTCACACATATTCTTTTTTTATTTTAATTAAATTAAATAAAAAGTTATAAAATAACAAGAATGTCCTCAGACACGCTATAACTAAATATTTTGATTTATTTTAATTTTTTTTAGTACATTTTTTAATAAGGCAATTTTTAGCGTTTTTCAGTGAAATATTAAAATGTAACGATATTCACAATTTATATGAATATATACGAATATATATGAATATTCACAAAAGTTTAAATCTCGTGAAAAGCCGGGTAGAAAAACTAGTGTTAATATGAGACTACATTTAAAATAAAAAATATTAACTTCTTCAAACACAGCAAAATTATTTTGTGGTGATATTATAATTACAATTTTTATAAATAAACTTTGTTTACACCACTTTTTATTGAAAAAAATCAACTCCTCGTCAGTATACTGTATGTGTAATGTTATACGTGTGATGTGATGTGATGATATACGATTTAAGTGATGAAAGGGCTATGGGCTCTGAAACTTTTTGATTTTTTTCAGTAAAGAAGTGGTGTAAACAAAGTTTATTTCTAGTAATGCAACGAATATTAATACGAATATTCGTATTCGCCAAATATCATCACGAATATTAAAAACAAACTATTTATAACTGAACGCAACGCTAATTATGGTTTGGCTGTGCATCGTGTATCCGAACACACCTACGCACTTTATTATCGGGGATTTCCCTTACATTGAATGAATGGACTTGTTGAGTTCTCAAGTTGTCAATTGTTACTTCTTTCACAGCATAACATGAGTTCTCTTATCTACTTTTGTTGGGTTATTAATAAGGTTTGGTGCTCATTTCATGTAGTTTTTGTTTTGTAATACGTATTGTTCGTTTCATTCTTTTTCCGTTGTGTGTAAAAGTGCTAACTCTTATAAAATAATTTCAAATTAAATCTAATAACATGACCTCTCGTAAGCGTGAAAAAAGTAGTATTTTTGAATTATTGAATATTATAGAATGTACAAACGAGTAAAAGAAGTGTTGTCCTTTTTGAACAAAAATTAGCCGGTGGTAAATTTTAATTATTTAATCTCTTAGTAAAAAAGAACAGTCGTGTATTATTATTACCTTGTTGAATTATTCGTATTCGTGAAAGTAGTATTCGTTGCATCACTATTTATTTCTATAAAATATAAAAAATATTTATGTTGTTTACCCTAAAGAAAGAACGGTGGTTACGAAACCAATTGAAGAGAATTAAATATAAATGTATTTGTCATATAAATCGATTAGCACAATTATTATATTCTAGCTTTGCACATTGGATTATTTCAATTGGACTTTGTATTTGTCGAAGCATTCCCAACCCTAATCATAAATATTATACTCGGCCCGAAGTTAACATCAATGTCGCGCGGCTGAATAAATATTTGCGGATTAGCAAAAAGGACATTTACTGCCATTGCTTTGAACTGGTTGATGAACAATGTCTAGTATTTAAGCCAGTGAAATATATTTATTTTAATTTTTTTTCCCCCTATTATAAACATTTCCTTCATTGAATTATAATTTAAACCTTAGAATCTTGTTATTGTTTTATTCTTGCGTTTTTATGTATCTGTTTTATTTTATTTATTAATAAACAGACCAACAACAGGACATAATTGACCCTTGTAGATGGTCCTAAAGTGACATCATAGTACAAAGTTAGAATAATTGATATAAAATAACTTTGTAAACACCACTTTTTTATCGAAATAAATTCAACATGTTTCGAAGCATCGTCAGGATAACAAAATAAATAATTGGCTTCGAAACATGTTGAATTTATTTAATTTGAATTTATTAAGTTATTTTATATAAATTATAATGATGTCACCACAAAATAATTTTGCTATATTTGAAGAACAAAGTTAGAATATTTTGTGAACATCTTTAAATAAAATAACTCTTTGTTTAACACCACTTTATTGAGTTTAAACCAACTAGTGATAAATATGAAAAAGTAGGTTGAAATCATGTATAATACATGAATAGGTTGATTTTTTGGTCATGGCACTTAAAGGATGTGTTGAGTACCAATAAATGTCAATGGTATGCGAGAAAGAAATATTAGAGATTTAGAGAAAAGCCGATATTAATATGTTAGTAATTAATATCGGCTTCTCTCTAAATATTCTCCGAGTAATAATTTCATCATTTTAGGATTGAATGCACAAATAAGGATTAATTTTCCTTTGCTTTTCGTATTGCGCTGTGGGAGGAGCCTATTTTAATTCTCATAATTGAAATGATATTGGTACGTTCCTCATCGTCCCAAGGTCTCTGTAGTGGGCCGCTCTATCATGAGTCGCGTCGACTCTCTATAGTGGGCCGCTCTATCATGAGACGCGTCGACCGAATCTGTGCCGGTCGGTAAAGAAGGCCGATATTGTAGCGCGGAGGGCACCCTGGCGCAACACTTTAACTGCCAACAAACTTCCATGTTTTTCAATTTGGCTGCTGGAATTTTATTACACATAAAATCGCGTAAACGTATGAACGGAGACTAAATAAAAAGTTCGCCAGGTGGGGCTGCGATCTTTAAGACAATCTCGAGCCCAGACTTTCTGACTTATTGGTCTTCCCTCGAACATATTTGAGAGAAATTATCTGAGCTAGAAAATTATTTTTTTAATGTTTGGCGTCGAAAATTTGCATTTATTCATTGAAATCTTGTAACATAAAGTACAATATTGTAGTGCCGATTAATTTAGTTTATTCAAACGTTCGTCAAATCATCTTTTTAAATACTTTTAATTGTTTTATTTTATTTTATTAATATCCTATTCAGATCATTTTTTTTCCTTTGTCTATAATATAATTAATTAACACCATTATTAAATTGTAAACATTTAATTATTACTATTACTTAATTTTAATTGGCAATAAGATTTATTCACAAATGTTATATAAATAATAAATATTCTTGAACATTATACTACTGGAAGAGCACTGTCTGCTATAATACAGTAAATTACTAGTGTAGCAGGCAGGGCGTCAAATCAATTTAGCGTTTACTTGCTGCCAAGATACTCAACAACAATGAAAAAAGCTTCATTAAATTTTGTAAACACTGTAAACATTTGTAACATTGAACATTGAATAAACATTTGAATTTGAATTTGAAAGAGGATATCACAAGTAATATCTCGGAAATTAAATTTAAAATATTTTAGTTGGAAAGCTTAAAATATTATAATGTGAGTGTTTCAAATATTATTTATTTTTATAATGAAAACTTTCGTTTGTTTGTATGTACCTATCTAGTGATAAAAATTTAATCTTTTGAATATGAACCCAATTTTATTTTGTACTGGGTTCAATAACATACTTATCTTTTATATGTTAATAATAAAAGTATGTGAATATTATTAATTTTATTTGGAGAATGAAGCAATTTTTTTTTTCGAAACGTTTTTTTTTCATTTTTTAGTACATTTAAATATGATTTTTTTTTATATCATGTAATTTTGATGCTTTAAGGTTTTTTTTCATAAATAAAGTTCATTTTAAATATTTGATTTAAAAGACATTTGCATTTGAAGATATTGTATTTTCTAAAATCATTATAATCTAATATATAACATATATACATAATATGTGGGGTATAAAAGCAAAGGTAGCAATATCCAAAAAAAAAAATGGTTTGAATGCAGTCACCGAGGATTACTGTGTTTCCTATAAAATGGTAAATTCGGTACATTATAAATTAATAATCCTCGATGTCTACATTTTTTTTGGAAATTGCTGCCTTTGCTTTTATACACCACATATGCAGTGTTTTAAAAATGAGAAACAAGATGCTGAAGAAGCGTTAAGAGATCAAATCAGAGATAATATTATCCAAAAGGATCTTGAGATGAACACGCACAGCTTCAAATAAAAAATACTCTGCTAAGTTTGCTGGGACACTGCTGGGAAATGAAAGACTGTAAACAGATTCTCTGGTCAATACCAAAGGGAAGAAGGTAGGTAGGACAATCCAGGGGAACACGTAATAATTAAGCTGAGAGATTCGGAGAAACTTCCATTGGTTATAAGTAATCGACACAGCGCAAGACACAGAGCGGTGGAAGATTGCGATTCAAGCGATAGGCCACCGACTCAATTAGAGTAAAGAGAATTATGATGCAAACCTGTGAACGGAATTTCAAAAGTCCTCGAATGAAATATCTTCATCAATAGTGGCACGTTTACAATAAGGATTAAGTCAGATTTCAGATTTTTATTAGTATTATATAAATTTTAAAACTCAGCCTTCGTCCTTTCTTTCGCGATATTTTTTTCTTTTGTTTAAATTTTTTATTCTTTCTTTCTATATAATTAATATGCCTTAGTATATCATAAATATTTATCATTACTGACATATTTCTGTTTGTTTAAATTTTTTATTCTTTCTTTCTATATAATTAATATACCTTAGTATATCATAAATATTTATCATTACTGACATATTTCTAAATGTGGAGACCTGTAATTGGCCATCTGTATTGTATCAATGTTTTCTATGCTTTTTTTTGTGCTGTTGGTCTTCTATAAACATTAAATAAATAAATAAATATTTCAAATCATCGTTTCAAGGAGCAACGTCACATTACCCAAGTGTTTTAACAATAGAAAAGACATCATTATTTTTCCCCTGGTTAAAACAAAACTATTCACCGAGGGCTCGTCAATTTTCCTCCCCGATCCGGTTCGACTTTTCCAATTTTCATTTCATGCCATCTAGGAGCTGGGCCTCGCTCGCGATGGAAGATATTTATAGTCCCGGCGACTGTCTTTTATGCTAATTTCAATAAAAACTACGACGTACAATTCTTGGTTCCCTTCTTATTTTTACGCGCGTAGACTTAAAGTTCAGAAATAAAATTTTATGAAAGAAAACTTTATCTCAAATTTTTGTTCTAACCTATAGTGTATAAAAATATTTTATATAATTACAGCTAAAAAAATACACGGTTTTAATTTATAAAAAAAAAATTATGTGTAACATTTTCATTTTTAAAAAAAAAATTTTAGCCTTTTTGGAAAACATTTCGTTTGTTTTTAGAATAATGGATACCAATCTTCTAAAACACATTCCCTAAAGCACTCTTGCAAAATAGCCTAGAATTCGTAGGTTTACATACAATATGGAATTTTGTTTCAATTTATACATATTATGTATATACAGGGTGTTTGTTAGCTAGTAGCAAAAACTTTGGGGAAGTCTTCCTCGTGTAATTTTGAGAAGAAAATATTCACATTTTGGATGAAATGTCAACAACGATAACAGGAGATGAGCGACATAAATTTTTGAAATTTTTTTAAACATTTACGGCTCATCTTTTATGATACATTCATTGCTGTGCCATGAAAATAATTTATGTTGAATATTAAAATTTCATTTTTTTTTTTTTTTTTTAAATAAATAGAGATGCGAACACGGAATACGTGTCACATCAATATTCTTACTATTTTCAAACTAAGCTAAACGCTTGTGCTATGAAAATAGGACTAACTTCCTAGTCTGGGCTGGATTCGAACCCGCGACCATTGGATCACGAGGCGAGTGTCCTAACCACAAGACCAACAAGCTACTGTTTTGATACAAGTCATATAAATTAAATTATCACTTAAATTTTTAATCTTTGATGTCACTTATTTCTGTAAAGTTCAACATTTCACCCAAAGTGTAAAAAATTTTTTGTATTCAAAATTAAATTCGTAATTCTAATGTAGATAATGATATCCGTATTTTCAAAATCCTCATTTTCCAAAGCAAACCATTCTGATGGTGAAAAAGTGCCCCCATTATTTTTATTATGCGTTTCTTTTTTTTCTTTTTATATAGGTATAATTTTAAAAAAAAAACATATGCGAATACGGAAACATGTCACATCAATATTCTTACTAATTTTAAATAATGCTAAACGCTCGTAGCGCAGTGGGTATGACACTGGCTTCTCACACAGAGGGTTCCGGGTTCGATTCCTGGTGAGATCACAATTTAATCTGTGATTTACTCAAGCCTGGGTGTTTTGTTATGTATTTCGCTTCTGTAATTGGGCCTCCTGGCCTGTTGAAGCGTAAAAAAACAGTAAAAAAAAAAACAGGACTAACTGCTGGTGTCCTGGAATGGGGCTCGAACCACCGACCCCCAAGTAACGACCTTTAGGTACGTACCATATATTAAAACAATTTATGTTGAAACTGAATTGATCTTATAAGACAATGCTTGGTTCATTGTGTTATTATATTTTGGAGAGGAGCTCCAACATCTAATATGTTTTTAATTAAGTCGAAATATATAATTATCATGAATACTGCAAAGAATTTTATATTGAGTTCATGAATGATTTGAATCTATCTACCATATACCATTTCATATTAATAGTCCTTTAAACAAAAATTACTAATGAACTTCTTTGGAAAATGTTAATTATTAAACCACAATAAAAAAGTATTGGAGGGAGGCATTTTAAAATGTGAAATATTTTACCTTCTTCATGGCTTCTACCCAAGGCGTCCGGCTAGAAGTGGAGCGGTCGGTGCCTCCTAGATTTATTGGCCCAATTAAAGCGTCGGCACGCCCCTGGCCAAGCGTCCCGACGCCGGAAGGAATCGAGGAGTTTTCTAAACTTTTCCCAGTCTGATAAGTTTCTTTTAGAATTAACTCACCGGCGATCTTCTAGAATCTTTGACTTCGACTTGTTTACTTCTAGGGAATCTTTAGAACTGGTTTGACTTCTAAGCTTCAGTTTAAGTCATGTTATTTTTTTTTAATTAAATTTATTTGGTAAATGTACAAACTTAAGAGTGAATGTATTCAATATAATATAATTAATATACGTTTATATAACATATGTATCCACTTTTAAATGAAAATTTATTCTCGCGTTTAAAAGTGGGAGGCATTGTCATATATGTATATATCTATTGTTAATTCAATCATTAGTAAGACATTAGATTAAATAAGTAAGATATAGACAAAGAAACATTAGATAAAGTTATAAAAATTAAGACATTAAATTAAGTCAATAAGATATAAACAATATAAGAAGACAAAAATGTAAGACATTAGATTAAGCAAATAAGATATACATAAGGAAACGTTAAATTAAGTTATAAAAATTAAAAATTAAGAAGGTATCGTAATAACATTTAAAAGTAGATATATATATATATATATATATATATATATGTTAGTTCTAACTACTTTGGGGGTAACCCGCGTCAAATTCTGGTCGTCAGGACCAGTCGTCTGCCGACGTTTCGAACAGATCTCACTGTTCATCTTCAGGGCGCCTTGTCGATGAGCTGCTTCTCCAAAAAGCGTACAACCGTTTGGGTCCGGAGCTCACCGTCAAGTGAAAGTTTGAAAAATTCTGCGTCAGGTGTTTGTGGAGGAGTGGGTTTCTCCAGCGACGCCGTTAATGTGTTTTGCTCGGCTTCTAGTAATCCGTATATTTACTTTATTATCGTCATTATACAATATTGAGAAGGTTGGATTTTCTAATATTTTATAATGACGATAATAATTTGACGCGGGTTACCCCCAAAGTAGTTAGAACTAACATATATTGTACCCGTGAAAGCCTTAGATTTAACATATATATATATATATATATATTGACAGTTTTTGGTAAGATTTTTTTCATTGCGTTATTGTGATTGTTTTTTGTAGAAGATTTTTCAATTTAGTTTTGAAATTTCTATAATATTTTTCCGTCTTTATTTCATTGGGAAGAGCATTAAAGAATAATACTCCTTGTTAGGTGAAATGGTGTTGGGCTGTGCTAGTATTACATTTAGGTATCAAAATATTTTCAGCTGATCTCGGTCTATTACTAAAATATCCAAATTTACTATTATTTACTATTGTAAATATACGAGCATCTTCACTATTTGCTGTTCACCTAATAAATAAATATGGCTTAGATTATTTTTTTTGTGTCAGTATTGCACAGGTTAATGAAAGATAAAGCTGATCTTAGCATAGTTGATAGAATGAAAAAATGACACTTTTTGGGCATGTTGTGCCTGGGCACGAACGAACGAGGAAAGAATGGTAGGAAAAACATACAACGCAAAAGTTGACGGCACCAGAAAGAGAGGACGACCACGGAAGTCGTGGGACGACCAGATTAACAAGATACTGGAGGAGAGTCCTGTTAGGAGCCTCAACAATCGTTGAGCTTGTATGGGAAAGGATGAGGATGAGGTGAGAGTTGTGTGTCAGGAAAGAAGAAGAGTGAGGCTGTCTTATCTGCCTATCCCCGCGTGAAACGGCGTGATGGTAAGTGAGTAAGTAAGTATGCTACTAAAATTTCACATACATAATAGTAAAATCTCTATAGGAGAATATGGTGTAGGTATAGGTTTGTCCTTAAAATTTTTCATTCAATCAGAAATAGGTGCTTCGTTTAAATAATTGTGGTGTTACTGAATAATAATTACTTTAAAACAAATATATTGCTACCGCTACGATATATAACGGTGGTCCTTGTAGTCCAGTGGGCACGACGCTGACTTTTCACACTAAGGGTTCCGGGTTCGATTCTCTGTGAGGTCACAATTAATCTGAGTGATTTACTCAAGCCTGGGTTTTTTGTGATGTGTTTTTCTTCTGTAATTGGACCTCGTAGCCTTTAAAGCGTTAAATTAAAACATAAAATAAAATATAGTAGATACAGTATTTTGAATATCTAAGAGGACTTCAAAAAACATTTTAGGCATATTTATGTTTTATGTGTGTTTGCGGGTTTATGTACATAAGAGGAACTGCTATTTACTGCTATTTATTCCCCGTCCCAGTAGATCACGGACATGCCGATATGAACCCGGGGTCAAAGATGCGTGCACTACGGTAGTATAACAATTACAAGATAATGCAACTTTTAGGCGGCGGTTTTAGAAAATTTATTTTCTAAAATATGGTTCCAGCAGAATGGATCTTGGAAAAAATGTAAAAAAAATTGGAACATATCTCGAAATAAATAAATTTTCTCTTCTTGGAGACTTTTCTTTATTTTCGCCGGTCTGCTGCCAATTTAAAGCAATCTGCTAGATTTTAATCAATTACCTGAAGAAACAACACCATCATCATCATATTGCAGTCTTTGTAGACAAGTGTGTACGGCTTCTCACACCGGTTCGATTTCCGGTGACGTCACAATGCATTTATATGATTTTCTCGACCCTGAATGCTTTTGTGATGTGTTTCGCTATAATAATTGGCCCTCCTGTATCGTAAAAATTCTAACAAAATAAAAATAATTATCAGACATTTTCTTTCTCCCATTTTTCTCTTCACTGCCATTCGGTGCCACGCACTTACGCAAAATTTGATGATTGATCATTGGGTTTTAAGATAACCCGTTGGCCTCTTGATCATCCATCCTCATCGCTACAACCCTTGGTGGGTCCTAGCTGCCCCCAAGAAAGTCATCCATGCTGCTCTGTCGCTGGCTGCCATTTTCCAATTTAGCCTTCCGCAACAACACCATCTAACCACCGCAGTATTGGTCTTCCTATACTTCTTCTATCCATTGGGTCATTAAACAACTTGACTACGCTGACGTCCTGGTAAAGGTTATAGAGCTCGGTGTTGTATCTTTTACGCCATGTTTGGCCATCATTAATAGGCCTAGTTGACTTCATTTTTCATCCAGCTATTGCTCGTTCTCCGTGCGATGTAGTATTTCCATGCATTTATTTAAAGAAGTATATATTAATAAGAAAAAATAAAATTTGAACTGAAAGTCATATAATAAGATTAGGGGCGACTTCCTGAATAAAATGTATTTTCTTGGATTAGGCAAATATCACGTTAATTAAATATTGTTCAATCTATTGCTTATTATTTAAAATTTCAAACTGAGCAATGCACAGTAACGTTAGTAAATATTTCTTTGTCTACAATAATTCACAGTACTTTATTTCAGACACTGTTTCGTCCCAGTTTCAAAATAAATTAATAAAATACGACCCTACTCGCTGACTTTGTCTCGAGAAGTTTCACTTTTTAGGCAATTAAATAATGAAATATTCAATTTGGGGATCCATCCCCTTTCACATTATTTTCACATAATAATTCAGCGTCAGAAGGGGAAACTTCTTTAGAACTTATTTTCCATGGGAAAATTGGTGATGAAAAAGTAGTGAATTATTCAATGCAATCCATTTTATTGATGCCTATGCATCCAACAAGAAAACTTTTTTATTCGATATAGATATATTATTCCGAATGAAAGCAATATATAAGATATATTAAACATGTTGTATGTTTCTGGAAATATTTTTAAAATTTTGAAAAGTAATTTACTGATTCTTGTTGCGATACCGAAATGAAAAGTTTTGAAATTATTTCCTGTTTACTTATTACAAAGTAATTTATCCGCGATGCTCTTTTCGGTTTAATTTCAAATAACTATCATAAATATTTAAGAATTTTAACTTCGAAAAATGGAGACAGCAGTCGATCTATTTAAACTTCGAACACTCTAACAAAGCACTCGGATAAAACCGCGGATAGAATTTTAGACCGGGTCATTAAATTTTAAACGTTTTCGGATACTTCCTTATAAATTCCGTATCACCCAAAAGAATCGCATAAAATCATCCAATTTTTACCAAAAAGTCATTGCATTAGTGAAATATGCACATAAAAAACTTATCTTCCGAATTTTTCGCTCAGGATACTAAATTACAAGGCGTAATTTATCCATATTGAAAACACGCCCCCCTGATTTTATTCCTTATTACACGGATCACTACCGTAAAAGTGTTAACCCCTGTATTCCTGACTCACTGAGAGCTCTTTATATTATTATGCTGAGATCATAACAATACTTTGGTTTATAACTTAACAGGTGAATATATAATGGTGGATCGTTTTTTGATTGTAGATTGTCTCATCAGCTCTTCTTTTATTTCATGTAGGAATATTATTTTAATTAAGACTTGTTTCACGGTGGGGACAGTGAATGGTTTGTTTCTGCGGCCGTGCGGTCCCGCGGTGGTTTGTACTGCGGGGCGGCACGGTCTTGTAAACTAGTGTTATTAAAATGTCAATCTAAAGACGATTGATTAGGACCGATAAGGAAGCTTTTGAAGTGGGTACCATTCACCGTAGACTATCTCGTGAAGTATAAAAATATTTTTAAAAATTGATAATTTTTTATTGTGATGTCTCAATATTATAACATAGTTCTATGATATTTAAATAAAAATTTATTAAGTTTATTTGGAATTAATTATTAATGTTGAAAGCATTGTAGCTGGTGACAGAAATGATTTTAAGAGTTGAAAATAGCGTTGACCTAGAAATTCCAAACAGAATAAGAATAAGAATCACGACTTTTCGCTTTAAATGTAATATATATTTGATTTCTATAATGATTATTATTATATTACGAAAAAATGTTCGACTAGAAGCGTTTTTAAAAAAAATGTTCACAGTTTAAAGTTGCGTATGTTAATGCAATTGTATACACGTAGAATACATCTAAATAGTAATAGAAATATATTTTTATTTTATGACTTGGAAGTGCAGCAATGAAACGCCTCTTTATCTGGATTCTCTGCAAGAAGCAGAAACAAATTAGCCTGTTGACCCTACACAGGCTGGCATCTCGCCAGAAACTCAGTTGAGGTACAAACACGCCATCTCTATTTGTTTCTAATAGTTCTTCTTGTTTATGTGTTACTTCCGCTTCGTCTCAATAGACGATACTCTTCCATTTGTTGTTTGTGTTTATTATGATACGCCTGGCATATTATAAAGCGTGGAAATAACTAATAAATAATATAATTATAAATAAAATTTTGCCTTATGAGGGCAGCATCATTCGAGATTGATAATAAGAAAACAATAAAGTTTTATTTCTATACATGTGATTATAGAGTTTTGAAATCTTCGGAAATAGTAAAAGAGTTGCAATGTTCATCACATTGCACATTTTGGCCACCCGTCGCAATAAATTCGATTCTTGCTTAGAGATCTTATCACTCATCAAATAAAATAAAAATTACGTTGCATGCGCCGTAACATGTTATAGTAAAATAGAATACATAATACGTTAATAAAATTAATTTAACTGACGACAAAATAAAATACTGAAAATGGTTAGCAACTTAAAATGTGAACCATCTTACATCAGTTGAAAAACACAAACATTATACCAAAAATAGATAATCTTGAATCAAAAAGCTTATTTTTTTTCAATTTAGATGGAAACACCTACTGATTTCCGTTCCATCGATGATAAACGATATTACTTTAGTAAATAGTTCTAATGTGACATTAAAGTTTAATCACAAGTATAAGAATAACAGGTTACAAAAAACAGTTTTATAAAATCCTAATTTATTCCAAATAAAATGTGATAAATATTACGATGACACTAGCTATAACCCGTCAAAAATGATGGTACTTTTATACGTTTGTTCCTTAAGAATATGTCTTTATTTATTTATATAAAAAAATAAAAATAAAGTTTTTTTAAAAGAAATCGAAGTTACGGGGACAGACATACGGAAGGACGGACAGACGGAAAGAAAACGAAATTATTATAGTTGAGATCGTAAGTATCTTGTATTGGAACCGTGTTGTCGAGTGGGATATCCAGTTTTGACCAATAGTGGCTTTCCATTTTTGACCTTTTTACGTAATAATTTAAATGTTAATTGACATAACTGTATTTAAAATACAATGACAATATATTCAATGCATTTCTTTAGACTGAAAAACGTGTCTTCAAATTACCTGCCTATCAACTTTAAAATGTTCCATTCCTCCATTGAAATCAGATTCACGAAGGCTTTGTTCAAGTGTGGGTCGCTAGTAAAATATTTCGGGAAGACTTTTTTTTATGGAAAACTTGATAATGTAATCGGAATAACTTCTAAATTTACTTTTTAATTCTGATACCTTCTATCTTCTTAATTAGTTTTATTAAGTCAAACGCATATGCTTGTAAATCTACCGTTATGTTATTCTGTATGGAATGCCTTTCATTTATTTCCATGTATCCCAAGTATATAGGTATTAGGAAGAATATCTTATAAACTCTAAAATATGTTCCTTCAAACTAAATCCAGCCTTAGTTTATAAAAATTTGTTCAATAACTCAAATCGAGAGGCGAGATTGGGTCGTTATTCCGTGAATTCCTGACTTCGTCCGAAGATCTGATTCGTAGATCAGTTTTTCAAATTTTTCAGTCAACCGAATTATCATTCAGAGAATTGAAATTGAAAATATTATAATGTTGATTTTTATCGTATATTCGCCTCATTTTCTCCGCTTGGTGGTATTTCATCACTTTTTCTACCCGATATCAACTTAATGCACACAAATATTATACATTTGTCCGAAAGGTGACATTTTTGTTGTCATTTACATGAAATCTGATTAATTTTTCGTCATACTGTATTTTTTTCTTCAAATAGTGAAAAAAATATTGAAGAAAAATACTGTAAAATTGTTTAAGCAGCCAGTGCCGTAGAATTCGGCGTGCAGAAAGCAGTTTATTTTAGTAAAATCCTATCTATCAATTGGACCACAAAAATCTATCCATCTTCTTATATCCTTCTACTTGGCTGAGCTATTTTAGTGCATCCAACAAATGTATTCCAGACCTTGCACCTTTTGACAAAAACGTGTTCGATATTTGCGTAACTCTTTGAATGGTTTGAATTTACTAAAATTGAAATTACTCCAGCCAATTCCACTTGAATCAGTTTTTCATTTTTTTCACTCGGAAAATTTACAAGAAAAGAATATGTCAGCTACCAGGAAAATGAATGAAAACGGCACGTGTATAATAAAGTGAACTTATATATAAACTGCAACAAATATATATTGTTGCCCAGTATGTATTAGATCTCCGGAGCGTCGCCGAGAATGAGGAAGCCGCGGCGCTGGTGGGCGCCGAGAGAGGAGCTGAGCGCTAGCCCGGAGCGATCCTTCAGCCGAACTACCGGCAAACGTTTGCTCTTTACGATTGCCCCTACGTGACGTCATCGATAGCTGCTTCGCCTCCCGCGGTCCCCGCACCCCTTAACTAACCCCGGGGACCGTTTGATTCGTAGCCAAAATTGGATTACCTGGTTTGGATAATACCGAAGCTCTTTTGTTTCGCTTCCGACTGAACAAAAGGCAATCGGATTGTCTGACTGCCGTTCAAGGAGCGAAATGTCTTTACGACGCGGCGGATACGTTTCTATTTTCTCCCGACAGAGTTGATCTAAAGTTACGTAAGATGTCTTTTTTTACAAATCAACTTCGGATATTTCTTGCATTTATTGTATTACTCCTTGCTGCATCCCACGTGCACGCCACGTGCGCCCAAGTATACTAGACTTTTATTGTTTATTTATTTTTGAACGTAAAAATTAAATTTATTGGTCTAGCATCAGACGTTCGCCAGAGAGATTGGGGAATAAATCATTGTCCCAGGAGATTACTATGTTGGTTCTACTTCACTTAATGCAACAAGATCTTTGGGAATTTGGTCTCGATTACTTTTTAATAATATAGCTATTCATACAAGTATATTTGTATTATTTGTTGTAATCAGCTATCAATTTTTAGTTATTCTTTATAAATTTAATTAATACAAATTTACTTATTTGAAAAATTAAATTGTTTTGAATTCGCCAGTCACGTAGTCCTATCTTAAATATATCCTTTTACTTCACCTTCTAATTCACCATTTCATAATTTACATTTTTGAAGTGTACATTATGCTTAAGAATGTGTCTTATCGAAGTCTTCATAAATTTCTGCACCCGCTTTCCGCCAAATCTCAAGGAACGGAAACCATGCCAAGGAACCAACAATTATTAACATCCTTTAATTGGGACAATATTCCGCTTGATTAGGATAGGAAATTTAAGATCCTAATGCATATTAAACGCATAAGTTAATGTTTATCGCTGCGTCGCTGACAGTTGGCGAGCTATAAAGACTAAAAACATGCAAAATTGCTTTGATGTTTGCGGAAAATGGGATAATTTTTGAATTTTCTATTGTCAATTGAAGGCCCCATGGCAAGAAGTTGTTAACTAACATTTTTGTCAAAAATGAGTTAATAAGCCGTCTAAACTAAATATACTAATATATAACTAAATATACTAAACTAAATATTGCACGCTCTTTCCATTGGAAATAATTTCAGAACTTAAAAATAATTAGAACATGTTCAAATCGTAGGGACGGACATGTTAACTACACTTTCATAAAAATCAAATCAGTTACTAATGGGAAGAACATGTTATCTTCAATAATAACATGTTCACGCCATCATTCTAAAATTAACACGCCTTTTAATATGATTTTAATATTTATGGTTAGTATAAATTTTACTCTGGCAGTACTGCCATATATTTGTTTTTATTTGAAGACTATTATAATATGTACTTACATATTATTTTTCAATAATTCTAAATGGTACTTACTATGTTTTGTATTATTTATTAACATGTCAGGTATTTTTTTATTTTGGATAATGGATGGATTTTGTAGAATTGTTTGATGTTCGGGTTTTACCAATTTTAAAAAGGTGTTATTCTATTAAAAATGAGTTCCAGAGGCGAAAAAATAATTTGTTAACCACATTTTTTAGGGAAAATTAGTATATTTTTATTTTTGTGTATAAATGCGTTTTTTCACTTTGTAAATACTTTTTTGATATTTTAGGGAAATAAATCAATAAAAAATAATCTCGAATTACCAATAAACCATATTTTTCAAAAGCGAAATGCAAATGTCTAATTATCTCAAAATGACTTGAATATTAGTTAACAACTTCTTGCCATGGGGTCTTCAATTATTAACAATTTTCGACAATAGTTAATCATTAACCATTTTACTTACATCAGTGCAATGTTACTTATTGAATCCTGTAAGTAAGTACCTGCTTATTATTTAATTAAAAATACGAAATGTTTAATATTACACTCGCTTCGATCAATCGGGCTAGCCGCTCACTTCTCAATTAAGTGGAATTGACTGAACTTATAATTTACAATAAAACATACATAATTTCATAAAATTTCTGTGCTGTGAATAAACTTAAAGAATATTCTTATACGCATCGTTTAATATGTAAGAATGTATGTTTTCTCTAGGAATTTACTTTTGTTACCCGTACGATTTTTACACAATATATGAAAACTAACGTACCTTTATATACATATTATAGTAGGTATATACCTCCAATATTTTTCAACTAAATATATTAGGTAAAGAATAAGTTCAATTGCTCGTCCCACTCACAGGCGAAATAGTTAAGGATTTTCACATTTCATTAAATACATGTGGAACAACTGACCATTCTGGTGTTATATATAGTGTAACCAATATTTTATTTTTTATATGTTTATGACATTCATCCAAATTGTTAACGTGTACACTAGGATACGCCTGAAAATTATTTCAACTTTTAACTTCTTTTTAGAACAGGATATTCAGAATATTTTGGGAATTTAAATTTGTCTACAACACAATACTGAATTTACCTATAAACACCCAAAAACACTTCAAAAACAACCAACTTATCCATATGAATAACTTTATCACTGTGAGACACTAGCTGTTTGTACCCGGCGTTGCACGGGTTAAGGATTTAGTTGAAAATAAATTTGTGGGGGAAACAAAGGTTTGATTAGAACGGTATCGATTTGCATCGAAAATATATCAGGGGGAGGAGAAAAGGTAAAAGGGGAGGGAGGAAATGTCACCTTTGTTACCAAACGTGACATTTCCGTGAGTTGTTGTCAAACGGTACAGATTTGCATCAAAAATTTATCAGCGGAGGGGAAGGGTTAAAGGAATAGGGACGAAATGTCGCATATGTTACCCGCCGAATCCTTAAGAATAAGTTTCCAAATCTTGAGTCCGATCAGTCAAACGGTACAGATTTGCATCGAAAATATATCAGCGGAGGGAAGGGTTAAAGGAATAGGGACGAAATGTCGCAAATGTTACCCGCCGAGTCCTTAAGAATAAGTTTCCAAATCTTGAGTCCGATCGGTCAAACGGTACAGATTTGCATCGAAAATATATCAGCGGAGGGAAGGGTTAAAGGAATAGGGACGAAATGTCGCAAATGTTACCCGCCGAGTCCTTAAGGATAAGTTTCCAATTTTTTAGTCCGACCGGTCAATAGGAAATGTCGTCTATGTTACTCGCTGGGTCCTAAAGCACAAGTATGCAAAGTGAATCGATCGGATAAACGGTATAGATTTTTATAGAGAACAGACACACAGATATAGAGTTTTATAGGTATAGATTTATAAAATATCTTTATTGATGATCCCTCTGAGGGAAAAAGCAGTATTGTGTTCTTGAAAAAAAAATTAATGTCCTCAAAATATTCTGAAACTAATTCTGAAAGAAAAAAAGAAATGAAAAAAAAAACAGTATTGTGTTCTTAAAAAAAATTAACATACTCCAAATACGTATTCTGAAACAAATTGGCTTTGGAAAAGCAATTACATTAACTTGATAAGGTAGCGTTACTATGCTCCTAAAATAACATGTTTTAAACTCAATAAATTTTTTAAGCTGTCACTTTTCCTTTTTTCACAATTTTCGTCGTTGCTTTGAGGCTGTTTTATATATATTGTTCATAAAACAAGGTATTGAAATGTTATTTTACGATTAATGACGATTTTTCGGCACTTAATTGAATTGAAATAATTTATCAGAATATTATTTGTCAAAATTTAGAATCAGCTTTCTATTTAAAAAGATATTTGAATGCATCCCTATAAAAAGGGTCTATATAGCACATCAGGTCAAAAAGTGATTTTATTATTTTTAAATGATCTAGATAACTGCGCGGTATTTATTTTCCATGATTTCAACTCAATCTGGCCGAAATTCGACCTCGAAAGTTATAAAGCTAACGTGGAAAAAGAGTCTTTATTCCTCTATATTCATCTGGTAATAACAAATATGACAGATGCCGACAGTTCCACGGTGTCACGGGACTGCTAAATACATGAAAAAATAAATAAAAGGCTTATGAATTTTAGAAAATTAAAAAATCGGAGATTCTGGTTATTTATTTCACAATGTGTTATTTCTCTCTCCTGTAAAGTTTTTGCATATTTACCCTTTTTATAGGCACGCCTTCATTTTTTATTATTAATTTTATTATTAATTACACTTTATTTATTATTTTTATAAAATAAGTGATCATATCCTTTATAAACATCTGAAAAATGTGCGTGAAGACACAAATACCTTTATAGTAGGGGGTGTATTATTCAGAATATTTTGAGTTTGTTCAATTCAATGTTACAATTGTGTAAAGTGATCACTTAAGCCAACCATAAAAAGACAGGTCATAAGTCCTGTGTACACCCAAATGACTTCTATACCTACTTTCCCATAATTAATACAGTTTCGTCTCTGTGAGATATCTATAATATACACTAATTGATTAATAATGTCTCTGTGACATAAATCCAGCACTGTTCTGAAAGATTTGAACAAACTCAAAATATTCTGAATTGTAAATACTGGTAAAAAGGAATTTAACAAAAAATTGGAAATAATATTTCCTGGCGTATCCTAGTGTAATGCAAGTATTCGGATGAATTTCATTACACACAATAAAGTATATTGCTCTCAAAATTCCGTAAAAAATCAATGTAGATTTTCTCATTAGCGACATCTGTGGGGATTTAGGGGAATGAAAATGGCTTTGTACAGGCCGCATGGAAAAGGCGCTTACAACTCATATATGAAAGCTTTCCACGCAATTTGAACATATATACAACTTCCAAAAAATGAATAAGCATGGTATATTCTATCATGGGTGGAAATGGCGAATGTTACAATTGTGTAAAGTGATCACTTAAGCCAACCATAAAAAGACAGGTCATAAGTCCTGTGTACACCCAAATGACTTCTATACCTACTTTCCCATAATTAATACAGTTTCGTCTCTGTGAGATATCTATAAGGTGTATTATTGTTAAATATGTACAAAGTATCGTTGTTTCGTGCGATGATCAACATTGCACCCCTGAAAAGCTTCGGTTAAAGTTCGCCGCGCGGCCGAGCTGCCCGCAGGCATCAATCACCGAACTTCTGGCGGGAAGGTTCGCGCCTCGCCGCCATTGTGCTTCCGACAAGCTAAACCCCTAATCGCCCAAATTCTAAACACAACCAACTACAGCCTGCGAAGCCGTAATGGTACAAACTTACAACAATTTCTTAGAGAATTCAAACCCAAGTAATTCTCAATGATTACTTTTCCTCACACTACATAAATACTTCCCAATAAATATATTATTTTTTTCAATTGGTCGACCAACTTTGTGGATTGACATTTTTAAAAAATAAAATTATTATTTGTTTTAATCTTCTTACATATTTATTAATTACAACTGCATGTTTCGGAAAAACCTTTCCATCGTTAAGGTGTTTTATATATGTCAAAATATCAAAATGAATGATGTCTTTTGTTTTGGTTTTCTAAATTATTTAAAAAATTATTGCTGAAGTTCTAAAGTCGAATTCTAAAAAAATTTCCAATAATTTAGTGTAATCAAGAACTTCGGCAATAATGTTTAAAAATATTTTTTAAATAATTTAGAAAACCAAAACAAAAGACATCGTTCATTTTGTTATTTTGACATTTATAAAACACCTTGACGATGGAAATGTTTTTCCGAAGGTGTAATTAATTAATATATAAGTAGATTAAAACAAATAATAAAATTATTTGTAAACAGATAATAATTACGTTACTAATTAAGATAAATTATTATAGATCTCCTACAGAGACGATGCTGTTTATTTGGAAAAGTAGGTAAATATGTGGTTTTGGATGATTGTAGGGCGTACGACCTTTCGTATAGCTGACTTGAGTGCTCACTTCACACAATGTATTTTGGAAGTACTGTAAGAATGCGGTTTTTATCCACCTAGTTTTGATTTTTTATAACCACTTTACTTAAGCCATCTATTCATTTTTTGAAAATTTGTCATGTTCCCGTGAAACATTATATACCTATCTAGATGTCGACGTTGCGTTGATAAATGAGACTTCTAAATTTTTTGATTAGAGTCGGAAGCAATATTATTTTTACGTATATAAATTATATATATGACATTCATCAAATTATGTTACTCTCTGAAAATAAATTTACTAATCGGTTTTTTTATCATTGATATAATAATTTTAATGAAATAGCTTATTTTGTAGCGTAAATAATTAAATTTATAAGAATCGATAACGTTCTGGTTTCGTGTCTCGGTAAAATCTATATATTTTAATAAAATATCTTATTTTGTAGCGTAAATAATTAAATGTTGTTGTATGTATATTGTCTATATAACATTCATCCGAATTATGTTACTCTCTGAAAATAAATTTACTAATCTTTTTTTTATCATTGATATAATAATTTTAATGAAATAGCTTATTTGTAGCGTAAATAATTAAATTTATAAGAATTGATAACGTTCTGGTTTTGTGTCTCCGTAAAATCTATATATTTTTCGATTTACTCATCAAATATTACATAAAATTTATTTAAACTTACAAAATACTCCATTCTAAAATTACATCCGTTATACACAAAAATACAATCCGTTATAAAAACGTATTTTCATAATAATATTTTTTAAATGTTCTATCTATATTATGGTGCGTATACATATGATACTTTTGACAGTATAGTGCAGACCAAACTTGCAGTCATTGTGTTGTATTTTATCATGTTGTTTCATCCATGTTACCAAATCAAAAACGTAATTATATATTTATATGTACGTGGATTAGATGTCATACTATCAGTCAATTTCATTGTAACTACTACGCGTAGGTAATTTTATATTTTATCTGTATAAAGTTCTGATGTGTTGTTGCACACGGCAACTTTGGACGCCCAGTACTGGATGTTTTGGTCAAATAAAAACAAGACACAGTGTAATGCAATTTTGATGGTAAAGACCATCGCAGTGTTCTCGGAGCACTCCGTATTCCTTTGCACCTTCCGCCGACCAGACGAAAAATCTAGATGATATGCATTAAAACTTTTCTACCGAATCTCAACAAACTCTCGCATGTAAATTTTGGAACAGCCGTACGGCATCAGAATTTACATAATCCGCCTGGTTTTACTCGCGAGGCCTAAGGTAACACGAAAGAGTGTTTTTGGTGCAACTATGGATTTCCATAACTTTTGGAGTCGTGTTTGACTTGACTTAAAATTTACTAACATTTGGGAGAAGTTTCCATTCTGGGGATTTGCGGATTTTCAACACCGAACACCATTTTGTCGTTTTATTTTATTTTAAAATTTTACAATATTTTCTTATGCTGCGTTAGCTCTCTTTTTTCATTATATTAACATATCTTGTGTTTTAACGTCCGCCATTCGCTGTTTTGACATTTTAGTGTAGATACAAATGTTTATTTCTTCTTAAATTTATTTATTTATAATACCCGCCCTGGTTTTGAGCTTTCACATAAAAAAGAAGCATAGCTATCCAAGTACATAAACACAAAAAGTCATAAGAAAACATAATAAGTAATATGTGATATTACAACATTTCACAGAAAATAAGTCAGAAATATTAATAAAAAATGTTGCTTATTTCCGTAACTGTCAATATTTCACACAAAGTGTAAAGAATATTTTCTATTCAAAATTGAATCGAAGATTTCCCGAAGCTTTAGCTACTAGGTACCTCATACCTAGGTAAAACAATATTATTTAACCGTCAAAATATATGTTACTACTTTCTAATTAGGTAAAAATTGACAAATTATCCAACTCAACCATATAAAACAAATTTATTATTGTGCAGTAATTACTACTTACTACTTAATCCCGGAACTAATTAACGTAATCCTTCGTATTATTTAATTATACTCCGTGCATCAAACTAAATGAAAAATATTTATTTTAGTGAAACTAATGCATAAAAACAGCGTTCAATTATATTAATATTTATAAGCAGATTTAATAGAAAATAAACCACTTGGGTTAAATAATGCTCTATTATCGAACATAATTAAATCAGTCCGTAATATAACTAATAATAAATATTTCCGCGCATTTCAAATGATGAAATGTTTGATTCCAGTCATCGGGAAAACACTGTACTTGAATAACACTGTTCCAGTTTTAATAAACACGGGCTGGTGTGGGAGCCCCGCCACCCGGCCGGCACTGGTGAGCCGAGCCGGCTCGCGGCTGGACCCACTCGATTCAGTTCCAATTGGGCTCTGCCAGTGTTAATCCGTTTATTCGAGTGTTGAAATCGAATTCGCGCCGATTAGGGATGCTAATTTGGGCGTTGAATAAATAAGCGAACCTTTTTAACGCTTCAAAAAGTCGTTTGCAAATTGAATTCTAGAAAATATCACTTCATATTCACACGTATTCTAATTGTTTCATTACGCGATCTAGTTGGTTTTTGTGAGATAAATGAATTTTTATTTAATTTGACGGTTGAGTTTTCCTCACTCAGATCACATATATTTATATTTAATCACTTATATATAACAAAGAAAAGTCGTATATTTTATTTATTTTAATTAAACATTACGTCATTGTAAATTTACTTACGATTCATGTATTTTTTTTGTATAGATGACATCAGTAAAAAAATACTAAACTGTAAACTATGCCTGTCGCTACACAAATTCTTCTGGTGAGACTGGCATTGTCAAACCAAAATTGTATATTTCACCTTTGTGTTGTAGTCGCAAATGATGTGTAACATTTGACGTCCCACAATTAAATATATCAATTGAGCAGCGACAGAAACTAATCTCAAAATGTAAAAAAGCTAAATTTGGAAATATTTATTCGAATAATTAATTTTTCATTATTACTCACTTGTATAGTATATTATAGATATAATAAAGATATATATATATATATATATTATTTGTACCAAAAGGAACTTACTGGACTCCCTCGAGTTTCTGTAAAATGGTCTCCGTGAGAAAGACCAAAGGCAGACGTTTTCGCACACGGTATAACGTGCCATGTCAAGGACTAAAAAGCCTCAAAAAGTTCGGACTAGCCGTACTTGTTCGGGGGTGACATGAAAGTCTCCCACCAAAAAGGCTGCATACTTCGAGTTCAGTTCAGTGTAACTAATCGTCGCCATTCAACTCGCGGCGTGTACGGCCGTCGTAACTTGAGGCCTTTTAGCCTTGACAATGGCACGTGATACCGTGTCGAAAACGTCCGGGCCTTGGTCTTCTTCACAGAGGACCATTACAGGAAAACGCGAGGGAGTCAGAAGTTTCTTTTGTTACATTACCATAAACGAGTCGCGGGATAATACCGCAAGCAAAAAATTAAAGGAATATAGATATTAGAGAGTGATATTAGAATAGAGGATATGGAAGAATAGATATAGATATATATATATTTATAGATATATATATATATAGATATATTATATATGATATGTATATATATATATATATTTAGTTGATTAATTAGTAAATTACATGTAAAGAAAATAGAAAATTTATATGCATTTTTTAATATTGTATTTTGCCGTACTGTGAACTGTCATTAAATAATTTTGGCGATGTATTTAAGAATTTGGTTATTAGAAAAATATTCAATTCGGATTGCTTTAAGAATGGAATAAAATTGTTTATACGAACTACTAAAGACTACATATGAGGTCGAATAATTTTCGCTAACTTACCAGAGTACCGTGGCGAAATTGGATAACGCGCCATCCCCGGATATAGAATGGAAGTCCGTTGTTTCGAATACCGGTTTATATATTCCCGGTATGTAAATATTTTTTCGTTACTTTGATTTTTCTGTATGTCTTTTCTAATTGGTTACTAAAAATTTGTTTAAAATTCACAGAATTTCGTTCTGAAATTGCAACTTCACAATAAAAATGTGTTTTCTTTAGTATCATATACATTTATTAATACAGTACCAACCTCTCGGAAAATGAGTTGGTACCATCTGATGTCTAACTAGCACCGCGCGCGCTCATTGGTCAAATGAAATAGCGCTCGCTTCCCCCCGTGTCCAGTTTCCTGTTACGCATTTCCGTCCTTTTCCACGAAATCACTGCCACAGATTGCAGGAAAGCGAGAGGAAAAGATTGTGAACTGATGCGAAAAATTATAAAAATTGTGTATTTATAATATTTCTATAAAAACTCAAAGACATAGTTATATTCAGATAAAACTATTTTTATTGCAGGTTACATAAAGTACATTATATTAGTTTCAAGAAACATTAATAATTAATATGATTAACCTTTAAAGTTGACACATTAGTATATTGACTGCATGGATTTAATTGGAAAACATGAAAAATCATCATAATTTTATGGAAAGTTAAGAAAATTTCCTTAAAAAAAACTAAACTATAAAAACCAAGTTTTAATTATACTCCCTTTCTTTGTAAAATATAACAACAATTAAAGACGAATTAAAACATACAACATACTAACTATAGTTTAAACTAAATATAACATACACTTAGCTTACAGGATTTTAATATATATCTAAAATGTCAGATATTTTGAGCTTTGATAAGATACTTCATGCTTTGAAGATTAAATTCTAAAAATATTTGTAACTCAATTTAATCAAGATTTTGATAGATTCAGTTATTAGCAATATCGCATCTTATGATCATCTTTTAAAATCATTTGATTATCCAGCGTCTAATGATTTAAAATAGTCAGATTTAGTCATAATCAGATTTGAGTAATGTAAAATTCTTCAAAACTAAGCATAAATCTAAAAGAAATAAATTATTAATCAATTTCTTCCCAAAAACCGAAGGATGCTGTCATCTGTGAACCAGTTGTCATAAGTTTTCGAAATTCGTAGTGAAGTACCTATTAAACCGACGGAGTAATTCAATTTTTAATATTTCGTGACGTCATCAGTCCGCCGTTGGTAGTAATCAAACTTTTCTTGCAAAATGCGATTCAAAAGGAATATAACTTTGATGTTTTGATTTAAACCTGGCACGGATGTTGATATTTTTTAAGTGAGTGTACCTTTATTTTATTTTACTGGTTTCACGTTTTTAAATTCATATCGGTTGTTCTATTCATTTCCTAGAACATTTATATGGTTTCCAATTTGAAAAAACCATTAAACTTTCGAAAAATCCAAAATTATACTATAATTATTAAATTTTTTAAACGATAGATCATATTTGATTAGATCATTTTCATCATCGCCACGAATCTACCTGCAAAGTTTCAGCTCGATTGGATCACGGAAAAAGGGTTAAAAATCGATCCAAAGTTTTTTTGACAGACAAGCAGACGCTACGAGTTAAAAGAAAGGGAGTAAAAAGGATAAGTATGTATGTTTATTTAAGATTAGCGTATTATTAATAAAATTTTCAGAATATTTTAACGTTCTTATGAATTAAAACAATCTACCACGATAGTGGAAACCTCGAGGAAAATCTTTGAAAATCACCCCTCCAAATTTTTTCTTGGGTAGCGAAAAAGAAAACAAAATATAATGGATTAAATTAAATGTTCCACACTTATACAACGAAATACCTGGTGCAAATATGAGGCACGTACATTTCAATTAAGTTATTTTTTAACTATATAGAAAAATCGCATCATATATATATATTTGTAATAAATCATAAATTTAATAATAAACGAATGTTGCAGCAATCGTCCCTGAGCTTAATCACATTAATATGCTTTGGATGTAAATCAATTGGCAAGTTTAAACACCGCTCGTCGATAAAGCTTTGTGTCATTGATACTGCGGGTAGGTACTAATGAATTGTTTTCCATCCGGTTCTCCTGTCGGCTAACCACCATTTTAAATAACCGCTCATTACCTGAATTCTAAATCCACCGTGTTTCTATTAAATTTATTTATAAATATCCACATATATCTAATTTCAAAAGAAATACACGTTTAAAATGAAATTATATGATTTATTCAAACATGATAATTCTGAATCATTATTGTATTAATATTCGCCTCATAATTTGTAGAACGTAAATAAAATATGGGTTTGATTGAATGCTGTGCAATAAGTCTTCAATTAAAAAAATAATCATTAAAACTTTTAATCAAAAATATTATGACGTGGTTAGTTTTTTTAATAAATATTGATAGCGATAATCAAAAAGTATAGAGTAACCAAAAAGGACCCATCTACCTTTTCAAGTACATCGAAAATTATTTACGTCAATAAAGAACTGTTATAAGGAATGGCAGAAACAGCCTTTAAAGAGTTCTTAATTTCTTATCCGCTTTAAGCCTGAAATTTCTCAGAAAAAATGCATTTACTCAAATGACAAAATCTGCCTTGAGCCAGTTTTTCACCTAGTAATGTGAACATGAAGTGTAAAAATATATAATATATTTTTAGGGATGATGGTGGTCCACCACACTTCGGCGTCACCACGAAGGTGGTGGTGGTTGTAAATGAAAGAATGATTTCAATGCTTTATTTATCATTCACAAAGTTTCCGATATACAATGTGAATACCTAATGATTGACTCCACGGTGATGAAGACAATAATGTTGATGGTAGAAGCTTCCTTGGGGATCCAGATTTTATAACTTCGTAGTCCTGCATGTTGTACATCGTCCTGTGGTGGCTGCGGAGCCCTGCTTTATCATAATGTTGTCCTTGGTCAGTTACTCCGATACACGAGTAGGGGTGACGTCATGGTGCAGCAAGGTGTCTTCGTAACGTGCTTCGGTGCAGGTACTAACCTTCCCCCGGCGCCAAGACCGACAGCGTGCCGTTGCAGTGTGAGGATCTGTAAACCACTGGATGTGGGGAACTGCAAAAGAATGGTTTATATACACGATCCTTCCTTTGTCTGGCCTAAGTCATGTATCGCTGACGTTTGCTTCTGTGCATGACCGAATTTCTTCTGATCAACATAAATGCAAGTGCTCGTGCTATTTCTTTAGTGTTGAATTCTCTAATGTAGGCCGGTCAACCCCCTGTGTGACAGTAGCTGCTGGCTGCGCGTTTTTGGCTCTGTGTAATACACCGAAGTATATGTGTCTGTTCGCTGTCTAGCTCGTGTCGCTTTGCTGACCAGTCAAAGTCACGGGTTGTGTAGGCCTCCAATCCGAATATTCGAATATTCAAACATCGAATATATTCGCCTTTTTTTAAGTATTCGTTAATCGAATACCTTAAAAAGTATTCGTAAAGTATTCGCTCATATTTATATTATAAGATTTTTAATATTTTTCTTAACGAAACAAAAGTTTACGAACCCTGGAAGTCAGATTCAAGCATTTTCAGGTAGACGATTTTTTTCTTGGAGTCGGACATCAAACATGTAAACGCCGTAAATTTTCGGACATTTTTTGCATTTGCCTTTTTTTAAAGTCTTGCTTTATTTTTTTATGACAATAAGCACTTACGGTTAACACGCTTTGTTTTGTCAACGATGGAGTCGGCTTGCTTTAGTATTAAGTAAAATAAATACTTGGGCCGACAAACAAGAAGTTATATACAAAATAATATTTTTAAAAACTTGCACGTGGGATGTGAGATACGAAGTTATATAAACATATCTAAAATTTTGTCAGTTATCGAGAGAATACTGACTCGTCTGTATCTAATTTTTTATTGTTTTTATATGTGTATATTTTTACAAAATTGAATTTTTTTTTGTTTTTTTTTTAAATTTTTATTTTTAAATTCAACAGTATTTCTCACCCTATATGCATACAAATCTACTATACATAATATATAATATATATATATATATATAATTATATTCTAGCCAATTATATCTATATATACGATATATACTATACTTATATATATAGATATCACATTATATACTTATAAATAAATAACATATATATATATTTTCTTGTTTTAAACAATTGAATAAAAAAATGGATAAATTCTGTGCAATTATTTTTTTTTAAATATATAGAAAGTATTTATCTATATTTATCATCCGAAGTAAATTATTCCATTCTTAAAAATTTTACGAATATATTCAAATATTCGAATTTATTATCATTAACTATTCGATATTCGAATAGGTGGAATCACGAATATTTGGAGGCTCTAGTTGTGATACAATGTATGAGGTCAGCGCCATTTCGGTTCATCTTTATCGCGTGGTGTCGTTTATCCTAGAATTGATGGTTTTGATGTGATTTCTTCCATATATCTATATCATATTATCATTTAAATAATAGTTATTGTAACGCTAAATGTTTAATTGAATTTTTAAATGAATTAACCGTTTTTTTTGAAGAAACAACCCAATACATTCTATAAAAAATATAATTTCATTTTTTGATGTAAAAATATAATAAGAATCAGAATATTGAGTCTTAATAAATATCTCATATCTATAATTTTAATTTTTATATTTTATCTATTCCGATTTAATAAAAAACAAACAAACAACGCGCGTGTCGTGAACTGTTGGTTTTTCGTGATTTGGCGCTTTATAGCAATCTTGTGGAAAATCGTTTGGAAAAACGGGGCATTTCCCTTGCCACTTTCCCCAAACGACAAGGTAAGCAGTTACTTAATGATGGTATTTTACACGTGAAATCATCGATTCGTGAACGGCGTACCTCCTCGCCCCGCTGGCCAATTAATATTTGCCTCCGTTGTTATTGGTCCCGCCATATTGACCTGACCACCAACAATACCTGGTTTTCATAATTATTAGCAATTTCTAACTTCTACTTGATATTATTATGAATATTTTCAGTATGCAGGGTAAAATTATACAGTTACTTATTTTTCAAAGCTCTGATAGGGTTTCAAAGCCATATCGAGGTCACCGTGATATACAACTTTTTATGACAGTTTAGGTGATTCAGCTAATGAGACAAATTAATGTGAAGCCTGGAATTGGCAAAAGAGGAATGAAAGTTGACTGAATGCTCTAGAAATACGGTCACTAAGACGCTTGTGTGGAAAATCTTTGGTCGATAGAGTGAGGAATGAACAAATTAGACGTAAATGCAATGCTGGCTGTGGTGTTATAGATAGAATAAAGAAAGGAGTGCTGAGTAGGTTTGCTCATGTGGAACGTATGAACGAGGAAAGAATGGTTAAGAAAATATATGAGGCGAGTTTTGAAGGCGACACGATAAGAGGGTGTCCGCGAAAGACCTGGCACGATCAGATATTACCAGTATTTGAGGATGGCCCTGTTAAAAGCCGCAACAACCGTAGAACTTGTATGTGAAGATGTATGAATGTGGCCGAAGCAAAAGTGGAGAGCCAGGATAGAAGAGTGTGGCGTTCAATCCTCTCTGCCTATCCCTGCGGGGAAATGGCGTGAACGTTAGTTAGTTAGTTAGTTTAGAAAATAAAGGATATATGAGTATTATAAAAGAATAATTATTATTTTTTTATATGCTTCAGAAAAGTTCTGTATTATAAATTAAGATGATTTTGCATCCATTTTTTGGGGTTTTTCAACTATCTTGGGCTCTCTATAAATGCTGTATTATTACGAAGTTCACCAGTTTCACCATTTGTTTATTAAAATAAATATTAAAATTGTCATCATAATTTTAATTCAAGGATATATAAATAATGAAGTGTATACACAATTTTAATAATATTTTTTGGACAATGCCCAATATATTATTAATATTATACAATAATTAAGTGTATTAATGAACAAAAAATAAAATAATTAATTTGCGAAATTATCCAATAGGACTTATATAATTTATTTATCTTTGAAAGTGAAAGTGAAGCGTAGTACATGGTACATATACTTTGTTGTATTAAATATTACTCGTACTATTCTTTCAATAACTGATGTAACTCATAATGCCTACGTGGTATATAAATAAAGTTACATATAAACTATCTATATATCCGCGGGTACAGCTCGTTCTCCTGATGACGTTGAATATGACTTCAACGAAACGTCGAGAAATTTCTATCGGAAAAACTTACGGTTCATATAAAATATCCGTAACCATTTACAGTTAAATATGTCTAACGACCGTAATAATAACCTTAAATTTATAAATTTTACATATATATTTTATTACGTGTAGTTTTGAAAATACATATACTGTTCTATTAAATGTGTGGCATCGTTTAAGTTCAAAATTAATATCAAATTCAAATGCTTCCGACAAATTGGTGTGATAGAACTGTAGTAGCTATTAGCATTATTAATATCTTGTTTCCTCCGAGCTTTTGAGTTTCGTCGGAAACGGAGTAAAAGTTTTGACGTTTCGTGCTTCCAAATTCCAAAAAGTAAAAGGCAAACGCCTACAAGCAACCTGACGTCATGATTGCGCGCTAAATCGTGGATCTCTACGTCATCAGAAGTCGACGGGGAGGATGATTTAGTGAGTAAACCTAGTACTTATGCCTAGTACTAGTTTTATTATTCCTAGTAAGTGTCGTATTATATCCAGTGACTGGCATATTAAAATGATACTTCGAATGCTGTGGGTGTTCTTCGCATTCCGACTACTTGCTTAAATATATTAAATTCATATAATTGGGTAGAATTTTAAAAGATTTATTTAAATTAATAATTAATATAAATTAACTTTGTTTAAACCACTTATTTATTGAAAAAAATCAACATGTTTCAAAGCCAATGGCTTCTTCATCAGGAAAACAAAAATAATATTTAAAAATCGAAGTATAGATCAAAATATTAAAAAGTTATATATGGAAAATAATAATATAAAGTACCTAATTAATATGAAAATAAATTTAAAAGATAACTATTTGCAAAAAGGACCTGATTATTTATAATATTCAATTTACTATTTACACTCTTTCTTATTTCCAAAATTTCTAATTTATCAAATTGTGATTCTGTATAATTTGTATGTAAAATTTGTAAACGCTTATTAATATCAAAAGAATGACCCGTAGCCAAAAGATGGTTAGCAAATTCAGAATAATTATTACTATTTAAACACCTTAAGTGTTCTTTAATTCTAATTTCAAAATTTCTACACGTTTTTCCTATATAAAAATAATCACAATCTTTACAAATCAATTTATAAACACCCGATTTTTTAAAAAAATTATCCTTATCTTTATTATTTAATATGTATTTTTTTAATTTATTATTAGTATAAAAAGCTGCTTGAATAACATTTGAAATATTTTTAACTTTTGAATTAGAAATTTCATTATTTATAAATATAATTTTCCTCCAATGTTTATCAGAATCACAAATTGAAGGGTAAACAAAAGATTTTTAAAAAATTTTCTTGTACTTTTTATTTAACATAATATCAATTAATTTTTTATCATAACCATTATTAAACGCGATCTGTTTAATAATTTTTAATTCAATATTAAAATTATCAAAAAAAGATTTATTTGTTGATATTTTGACAGATGAGATGAATCTTGCTGAAGTTGCGTGTTTGTATTATAGGAGATCATGTCTATCTGTTAGAGTTACAAAACTCGCCAGGCACGTGCGGCGCTGATGGCATACCATGTGAATTGTTTTGAATGCGCTCGAGTTAACTATGTAGATGTATGTGACAAGCTACATCAGGACAGATGGAGATGACAATAAATATTCACAATTTAATAACGGTTGGTTTATTGATGTGACCGGTTACAATAATGTGTTATGGAGTACAATAACGCTGGTATAGTTTACGGCGGTCCGCGAAAGAGTGGTGATACCGGCGCGTGGCCGGGATCTTGGTTCGCGGGCGGTCGGTACATGTCAAGGTTCGCCTCGAGCGGCGATTGGTTGCCTCGTATGCTCTAGGAGCTAGAGTCGCAGCAGACTACCACTATATAATTCGTATAATTGTTCATTCATATAATTTCGTAAAATTTTGAAAGATTTTTTTTGTGTGTGCTTGTTGTACGAGATGGTTGAACTCTATTAGAAGAATTAGATTACATCAGAGCAAGGCTGCTTTTACTTGGATGTTTCGGAGTCTTGGCTTGGTCACATAATATGAGGTAGGCAAGTAGTAATGACAGCAAATGTGATTTAAATAATTGCGTTTCACTGAATTTATGAAAGTAAGGGTACGCGCGCACTACGAGTTTTTCGCCGCGCGGCAAAAAATCCTGCGTCATTTTGACGTGCGGCGAAAACAGCGGGCGCGCGCACTACGGCATAATGCCGCTGATATTTCTACTCTCATACTAAGAGGTCGCAAAAAAAGAAGCGGTTCTGGGTACATCCTCTTATTCGTGATCATTTGAACAACGGGCAGTTCTTTAAAATATTTGGTGAACTTAACGATTACCCCGAAAAATTCTTCCAATATTATCGAATGAATATAAAGTGTTTTTGTGAACTTTTAAAACTAGTTGGACCTTCTATCACATGTTCATCCAGATCAGCAGAATTATTGCTTGTAGCCATTGTTCTTTCACATAAAATATTATATGGTACAGCGAAACAGCGCGTAGTGCGCGCGGTCAAGACTTAAAAAAGATGCATTACTCGTATTTTGCCGCTGACCGCCGCGCCGCAAGCGAGTTGTAACATTTTACAGATTTTTCGCCGCTGTGTTTTGATTTGCCTTTTCCCTTTGTTACAACACTGCGGTGCGACATTATGCCGCAGCGTTTTTTCGCTGCACGGCGAAAAACTCGTAGTGCGCGCGTACCCTACGATAACATTATGTCATTAGAATGTACTGATTGATGGATGCGTTCAGATGCTGTGCCGAGTGCGTTCGCAACCAAACCGCATCAGAGATTGCACTCGAAGCCTGGATTCCCGAAAAGGATTAAGAGCCGGTTGCGTTAACTTGAATTACAGTATCTTTCGTAAAAACCATAGATCTTTACGACAACGGATTGTGTTATTTTAGCGTAATGTAAGATCGATTGTTTAAACAAAGGTTACTATAATACAAGTTGATACAACCCGCCGTAAGTGTTTTTATAATAAATTAAGAAACAACTTTATATAAAAAAGGACAATTTTGGTTCTCGCTAGCACTTTTAGTCGCTTGTTTTCATTGTCATTAACGTTTATGTATCCAATTCAATAGGCACTTCAATAAACGTTGCGCGAGTTTTCAACCACATTTAATATAGTTTTCGATTGGCTAACCAAAAATCGTCCATAAATGACATAATTATTTTAATTGTGGTGAAAATAAAAAATCTTGCTAATTTCCGTCTTTGCACAGTCGAAAAGCGCACGCAATCATACTTATGGCTTCGCGTGACCCGCGAGGTTTGGCGTTTTAACTCGTTCACGGCATTTGAAAGGTTTTAGCTTAGTTAGCTTTAGTTTTAGGTTCTATCGTTCTTGTGCGCAGAAATTTTTAAAAATAGAACTGATCTTTGCATATACTGAGTGTAGCTATTATATGCCTCTAACGCTTAATTTAGCAAATGAAGTAAAAGGAGAAACGGTACTCTCCAACATAGAAAAAATTTGAGAGAAATATTTTACAATAATTCAGCCAACTAGTGTAGAATCTGAGAAAGCTTCACCTTCAGTAAGAGCGATCTGTTCTATATCTAATTTGAGTTCTGCTCTTTCAAGGAAACGGACCCAATGTAATTCACGCAAAAAGGATGTCGCGAAAATGTTGATGTCTTCATTGCCGCAATAAGAATAGTCTATCCAGTTGTAATTTCAGTTCAGCATAAATACTGTTACAAGTCTACCGTGTAACACCACAAATGTTTGTTTCTTTACGCTTCATCAGGCCAAGAGGCCCGAAACAGGAGCGAAACACATCACAAAATACCCAGGCTTCAGTAAATCACATAGATTAATTTTAAAATAAATTAAAATACAGTAAAATTGATTAAATATTAAATAAGTCCGAAATACACAACTCAGGCGCGTATTTACATAAGCAATTAGACTCGCGATGCGGTCTCCCGCTCGTGTAAAAATAATACGCTATTGACTTTCCTGGAATTTTGTGATTCAGGATGTTCACAATTTCACATGTTTTATATTTTATTTACAAAATATTATTTAGTTGCCGATTAATAATTTTTATAAATATTATACAGACAAATTTATATAAATAGAAATATAAAAACTATTATTCAGAGCCGACTCAACAGCCAACCTAGATAATGGGTCGGGACAGTGCCAGGAAGATGAAGAAAGTAAGATTATTTAGTTGAAATTTTATAATTTTTGTAAATATTTTCAAAAAAAACAATCTTGTCAATGAGACTGAATAATTTGGAGTCTATTCTATTCTACTTATTGAGGTCCCCATTTTGATCGAAGAATCATATTATTAATTTAATCAAATTAAGGTGTACAAAAATTGATTATATCCAACATCAAAGATGACGCTTTATATGTTTGACTATTAATTATTAATTAAATTAAATCAAAGTGTACAATAAAATTATTATATCTAACATTAAAGATGACGCTTTATATGTGTGACTATTAATAATTAATTAAATTAAATCAAAGTGTACAATAAAATGATTATATCTAACATTAAAGATGACGCTTTATATGTGTGACTATTAATTATCAATCAAATTAAATCAATATGTGCAATAAAATGATTATATCTAACATTAAAGATGACGCTTTATATGTGTGACTATTAATTATCAATCAAATTAAATCAATATGTACAATAAAATGATTATATCCAACATTAAAGATGACACTTTATATGTGTGATGTTCTTCAAAGCTTTATTTTAATTTTTCTTATTTTATTTCTCTTTCAATATTTGATTATTTTTGTTGTTTTTTTGCTTTGATGCCATAATAAATAAATTTCAAGTATACCAATTTTAAAACATATCGAACGATAATGCCATTCCTCGGTAAGTTTGTGTAACATTGTTGAAAGCTCCGGTAATTATTAAGCCCTGTGAATGCGTAAATTTTCTTATTTTGATGTTTTTTTGTTTAGCATTCGTGTGTAGGCTGGGCTTCTCGCATGCTGTTGACATAAATGTTTCGCAGTACGTAATTGTACATTGACTGGGCGGCCGCTGAACTCGGGGGACGTCACCGCTGAATCGGTAACGCAACAAATAAATGAGATTGTTACAAATCATGCGACCCCACAATGGCGGCGCCGCTACTTCTAATACGAACAATGTACATCAACATGGCTCGTCCATTCTGCCGAACAGCGCTGTTAACATATTACTTTCCGGCCCACAAAAAATGCCCTATTTTGTACAATAATAATTAATGTTTATGTACAGTTATGCGTATTTCCACTCCGAGTACAGTATGTTAAAAAAGGTTCGGCCTTGTCGAGTTGAGCCGGCAAATTAATCATTGTTTGAGAGAAAACAGACGATTTCTGAAATGCCTCCTCCTTACTTTTTCTACTTCAAACCTACAAGCCTTATTTCAGGTTAAGCACGGTACGAGAAAATCGTTAACGTGAGCAGTCCTAACAATTTAAAGTAATGTTTTTGAATTATACGAAAGTACCTACTATTTTCTACTAGGTATTGTGGTTTGCCGATTTAATTTTGTCATACACCAGAAGTTAACTCGGAATTTCGACATGCCAAAAAAATGCGTTATAAATATTTTTCTATATGTCTTTCTGATTAATTCATCTTATTTGTTTTGAATAGCATAAACTATGTTTAGAAAGTGAAACTTCACGTAAAATGTATTTTTATTGAAAAATATATATATCAAACACATTATTGAAAGATTTAGCGGATACTTCATGATGCTGCATAATAAATTAAAATATGTTATATTTTAACTTTTTAATACACAAACAATAAATATTGATAATATGTGTGTATTAGAAAGTTAAAAAAAACTAGCCGATAAAAACAATTTTTTTGTTATACTCTCTTTCTCATTTACTAGTTGAAACAGGTTTCGCGCTTACTCTACGCGTCGGGCTCGAGTCGGATGACGCTACGAAAGGGAGTAATAAAAACCGTTGAAATTTCGAAAAATCCAAAATTATACTATAATAGTTTTAGAAAAATTAAACGAAAATTTTTTAGATCGTTTTTATTGTCACAAGTCTGCCTGCAAAGTTTCAGCTCGATTGGATCACGGAAAAGGGGTTAAAAATCGATCCAAAGTTTTTTCGGCAGACAAGCGACAAGCCGACAAGTAGTGTCGCTACGAGTTAAAATAAAGAGAAGTAATAAAATTGTTTTAAATTATATCTAACATATTTCAGCATTAACCTAGCGTATACTCAAACGTTTTTGGGTTGCATAATTTGGGCTTATTGATAAGCTAATGATAATAAAAATACTAAAAATTTATTTGGCGGATAGTTTTCGATCTCTACCGACACTTAAAATATTGAAAAATTACCGGTTTTTATAATTTTAAATTTAAATTCATTAATTATTTAAGAATAAAAAATAATGTAGCTCGTTGGTATAGTGGTCATGATTCCTACCAGGACACCAGCAATATAGTCATATGTATATCCATAGCACAAGCGTTTAGCTTTTTTTGAAAATAGTAGGAATATTGTTATGACGCGTATTCCGTGATTGCAAGTTTAAAAAAAAACATAAAACGTATTACTACACTTCTCTGGTTTCGTTTCAACGTTACTTTATTATTGTATTTTAGTTGCGTACTTAAATATACAAAACACGAATATTTAAGAATTCCATAATAAACGAATAACGAAGAATTAAAATATTGGTTGGCAATTTTCGTACTGCGACTTATACCGACTTTAAGGGTGGTGTTACTTGATAACTAGTAGTGTATCTAGAATAACCATTACAGTGGTGAATTTGTATGCTGTGCGCAAAATTTATTACTCTTAAGACACCTTATTAGCTGGATACACAGCAGGCCCTGAAGAATATTCTGAACCTATCGGAAAGCACTCACAAGTCGCGAGAATAATCACGTTAAAGTTATCGAAAATCTACTTGAAATTAAAAAAAATATTGTGAATATAATTAGTAAGATACACAAACATCTTAACTATTAAAACACTGTGCTAAAAAATACCTTCGGGAACACACAGTGGTGTGACACAGTTTTAGATAATTAAAAATCGACTTAGTTTTTAATATGTGGTAAAAAATATATTTTTTCAAAATAGATTAGACTTTTAAAGGTCCCTTTATTTAATTATGTAGATAAGGTAAACATCATGCGCGTGCAGTAAGAACAAGAAGCATGACTTTTTCTAAGCATATATTTTGAAATGAAACTGAAATAAGAGATATATCTCGTAATATTCCTATCACAATAATTAACATAATCCAGGTTCTACTATTTCATAATATTCTGCCAGATTAATATTTTGTTTCGATTTTTTTCCCAAATATATGTTTAAATAAAAGTCATGATTTTTGTTCTTACTGCACGCTCCTGGGTAAACATACATATTTGCATTATTTTAGTAAATTATCATAAAATCATGGCATATCGAATTTGCGTGCGCTCACGCCGACGTATCATTACCAACTACATTCAATTCAACGTATCATTAACATCTAAATTCAATTCAATTCAACGACGCGGCGACTGCAGTCCGTCTTTGTCTAACACGTGTTACGCGACTCTACCGTGCTCTTTCGATAAAGTTTTCTCTTTCACCGAAATCCAAGCAACCGCCATCTCTGTCCTACATGAAATCTGTGGTATTGTCGTGCTCTTTCTTGCTCGATTTAACTGCGACGTGCAATATTCTGCCCTATTTTACACACTGGCCGAAAATACGAGAGTAATTAATAAATATTTTTTTATTAAAAAAATTGTTCATTCGTAACAGTATAATTTAGTCATTTTGGTGTGAAAATGTCTATTCGATGATTACAAAAATGTGACGTTTTAGTTTTCGTAAATAAGGTAGATATTTCATATATTCCGTGACATGTAGACCTACGTTACACCACCGACACACGGGAGTTAATGAGATATAAACAATTTAATCTGGCGTTTGCGCTATAAAACTAGCAAATCGTCGCCCCGGATAACTGGTAAATTTGAGGTGGCTCCTGACACCTCATGTAGATGGATCACAATAATTCCGTGTAAACTTCGCTAATTATTTTGACTGCTTTGGCGAGGACTGTGACATTTAAATACGCGATACATCTGGGACGTACCCAGTACCTACCTTCACTTGATCCCGGCTTGACCCACTGGCTGCCCTGCCAAACCAACATGGCGCGCGATGCCAGCGCCACGCTCCACTTACGAACTACAATAATCCTGGAACCGCCAAATTAACACAAGAGTGTGTTTTCCAGCCGTTTTAATAACAGGAGCGGCATCTCGCTGACGTAACATACCCGACGCTGACCAAATGCCAAAATACGTACAATTTTTGTCTAATTATGCACAATCAAATAAATGCCAAAAAAAACTTTAGTACACAAAATTAAATACAAAATAAAATAAGCTATAAAAATATTTTTTTCTTCAATTACTAAAAACGCCTAAACTCCCAAAAGGGATATTATTTTTTAAGGAAATTATATTTTTAAACGACACAATTGGTTTGAAATATTTCATGATTCGCAAAGGAGGAGATGCATGCCCAATAATATATAATAATTACGAATGTCCCTCCGTAAAATTCTATTCAATAACTGATCTCATTCCGTTTTCAAAATTATATGATTTCAAAATTGTTATTAAATAAAATAAAAACATTTACTTAATGCTTTTTAAATAAAATCCAATGTATTGGATTTTTTTTTAAATTTATATTTTTTAATATTCCAGTTTAATGAAAATTAAAAGTAAAAGTGAAAATTAATAAGTGCATTTATTACTATATCGCATTTGTCATTTGTATTAATTATAAAACAAAATTTATAATTCCCCATGTAACAATGTCCATCACTAGCGCCTCCAGGTGGCTCAAATAACAATGAGGTATAAGAAGCATAATTCTCTATTTAATAATGTCCGTCTCTAAAGTTGAGTCGACCATCGCTGTACTGGCCGCTGAACGGCCGACAGTAGCCACTGCGTATCTATTAGTATCTGAGATTAACTATCGTCCATTGCCTGCTGCTTTTCATATGATTTGGTTTATTTTTGAAACTGAGAAGGGGAAAAACTACTAATGGAACTGCGCACGGTGTTTTTTAAGTAGTCATTTTCTGGACGCAAAATGTCAAAAATTTGAATTGTCAATTGGCCGTCTCGTTCGCCTGATTTTTTACCGAAAATAACATTATTTCATTAATAATAAATATAAGTTTTTACGCAAATAATGGCATTTTCATTTACATAGTTTTAATTTCGCGCAAAAACGCCCGCAGCTGTCATATCGCCTACGTGACATCGAGCCTCAGTAAACATTGCTCGTGTCTATGGCGGTTTAAAGACACGGTGATGGGTACTGAGTCATTCTCTCTGACCGGTGTTTCAGTTGAAATGGCGGATCGCGCAATTTTATACTTATTTACTTTATTGAAAATGTTAATCTCAATGTGTATATTAAAACTGGATCATTTTTTAGAATCTTTTCAAAATATTTCCTTCTCTAAAATCACTTATTCTTTAATTCTTTAATACTGTCACCGTGCCTATTGTGGTCGTGGTGCGCGCATCACTCGGTAAATTTCCATTTTGAGGAAATAGCGCGCCGCAAACACTAGTCGGGCAGATGGTTCGGCGATGTTAACGTGTCCGTGTGTGCATTAGGGGTGGCGGGGCCGGACGCCAATTACCGAAGGTACCGTTCGAGGCGATAGCTTGTAATATGGCTCCCGCGCAACCGGCCGCCGGGCGGCTGCTAATCCTCGGCCGCCGGGATGACGACGATCGACAGCCGGGATGGTCCACCGCACACGCGACAACTTAATTCTTTGCACGGTAATTAACAGCGACCTCCGTCCTGTCGACCTAGTTCAAATCTTTATTGAATTATTTTGAAACTTAACTCATCCCGATAGATTCCTGCAACCGTGACCTATTATTACTACTTATTAATAGTGATGGAGTTACTCAATATCAAAGATTGCATTTATTTTCAATATTTATAACTTATTTTTTACAAACTGTTCGAGTATTATTATGGTAACTGGTGATGCGGTTTATAAAAAAATGCGAGTGTCAACATTTATAAATGTAATTAATGGTTTATTTATCGGTGAGATTTCGCTCGGTGGAGAAAAGCATTTTTTGCGGGAATTCAAGTCAAATTATTGTCTCCATTTTTTCCCATCCCACATTGACCAAACTAGTAACTTACACCGACTACGAAAAATTCATTCGTTTCAATAAAAATTAAATAAAATAATAAAAATCCTAAAAAATCCAATTGGAATGTTTTCCAATTGGAATTGGAAAGATTTTATCATTTTATTTGACTTGTGTTAAACGGATTGGTTTTTCATACGAGACATAAGTTACTGTAGTGATAGTCCATCGTTTTTCAAAAAATATGTTACATATATTGAAAAAAATTAACCTTTGATGTCGCATATCATCTCCTTAACTATTGATATTAGGTCATGGATGCTTGAACATTTTCGACTCATAATCAAGGCAGGAATCCACCTGTAAAGTATTGTGAACTAGCTCTGTTACACCAAGCATTTAAAATAAATTAAAGACGCACTTTTATAAGTTTGTTTCACGTATTAATAAAATTATAGCAGTATCATATTGTAATCAAAACATAAACAACAGTATTTTGACTTTTCGAGTCTAGTTAAATATTCATATAAAATATGTAGTCAAATGATTGTCCATTTTTGCGATATCTTTGTTATTTTCTCTTTATGAAATATTAATTTTAATTATATCTCTTAAAATAATGAACAAATCATATTGAAAACAATTGTATAATGCATTTTCATAGGAAACACACTAATGCTGTGTGTCGGAAATTTGTTGATATTTCGAATATTTAATTCTGAGATAAACAACCAAACAATCAGACAAGTGAAGCTTAATAAAAGTGAATAATAAAAATGATAGATACGCCGAAAATTGTTGTATTTGACGCAGGATGGAATTTAATATTTTACATTCATTCATTAAATATTTTTAAAATCATTAATTTACCTGTCGCCACCTGATGGTGTTTAATATTGGATTCTGATGTAACAAAAATTTAAATAATATACAAAAAAAATAAACGAATAATAGTGGAGAAAAATGACAAAAATATGTCATATTCATAAGAAAGATCACTACATATTTTGATGATGACCGCTGATATAAAGACATTGATGTCATAAAATTTTCTACTCATAATGTAGGGAGGAATCTACCCCTGAAGTACTATGAACTAGCTCTGATGCACCCTGCATATATCAGTTTTTTTTTTTAGCGATTAGTATCAACCTTAAAAGTGTTTTCTAAATCGCTTATTAAAAAAACGAATAGAAGTAGTGCTTATTATGTGGCTGTATTTAAAATAATAAATTAATCAATAATTCTAAAATTAAATTGTAGGCGAATATTCTATTTTGAGTTTTCTGGGATATTCTGCCGTTTTTCTACGGCCTTTTTGACCAACGTTTTGGATTCCATTGCAGGGTGACGCGATGTTATATTGTGGTTAGGTATTGGCTAGCCATACCGTGGCGAAAGCAACGTGACTCGTTGTCAGTGCTTAACAAAGTTTTAGCTAGCACTACCGTGTCGAAGCCAGGTTATTTATGCGCTTATGTATTACGTGGCAATACTATGTCAGAGACATTTATCATCACAAATTGTCTTATATATCAGGTTTTGTGGACATGTATTTCATCTTTGTCCGATCATTATCTTTGCGGAACAGCTACTTATGCGAATTGCGCAAAAAATGCTTCATATTGCGAATAAGTTATGGGTGAGTTTGTTTTTTGCCTACTAACTATTTTAATCATAAAACAATGCAAGACTACATCAATGAAGAAATAGATAAATGTAGCAGTATTGTGGAATATATTTGCTCTAGTGTAAATGAATATTACCTGCCTGTCCCAAAACAGAGCTTTCTAGTGAGGCGTAGTAAAATTAAACCTCGCTATTGTATATTAAATAAGGCATTGGATAAAAAAAATCTTAATAAATAGCTACTTCACCAATAGTTTTGCACGTAAATAAAAGAATTTTGAACAAAAATTTCGATGTATTTTTGATTACCATAAATTTATTTAATCAAAATCCGGACGTTATAGTGTATATATAGTGCTAACCGAAGTACTTATAAATAAGTACAAAATTTTTGTAGACCGATCTATACTTAATTTGTAGCATCATCCTTGATAAACAAAAATATTGATATTGTTGTATTTATAAAATGTTGCCATTCAACGTCTCTCGTCAGCGACACAAATATTGAGACAGTGCGCAATTTCGGAAACACGATTGCAATATGTCATCTTGAATATGTAGGTCGCCCGCTGCGATCTGTCATTCATCCCCCGTTTCGGCTCGTCATCGCCGTCAAATCTGGCAGCAAACAGCCCTCGGCCCGAGCCGGCCCTGCGCCCCGCCCCTGCGCAGTCACTTCAGCTAAACTACCACTAAACGTCGCTGCACTCACACCGCAAACTGACACCAAACTTCGCACGTTACTGTCGGTACTATTGTTAACACGGCCGTTTTTGTTCTGTTCGTGTGTTTTCCCTGAAGAACCGTTTGGTTAGACGGATCAAAATATGATCAGCTACTGTTGATTGTATTTCATCCGGTGACACACTAACGGTTCTTTGAAAATTGCGCGCGATTACTTCGATGATTGGCAACAATTCTTTTGCAATTCGTCGGGCAATCGTCGACACTAGACAACAATTATATCTCAGTTATCAATCGTCAATTCAATCAGATACAAATCCCAAATTACTGTACCGAAAATAACCGGTTAAAATAACGGTTTAACCATCACTATCAGCGACGTGTCCCTAGACCAGGTTCCGCCCTTAAGCGAGTTAGAATTCAACCCCGCTACTTTTTTCGTTTCTGTAATAATTTTAATTCTAAGGAGTGTCTCGTAGTTCGAGGAGTCTTTTTTTATATTTTTATGTTTCAACAGGTCGAGAGGCCCAATTGCAGAAGCGAAACACAACACAAAACACCCAGGCTTGAGTAAATCACATAGATTAAATTGCGACCGCCGGGAATCGAACGCGGAACCCTCGATGAGGCCAATGTTTTTCCCAATATGCTACGAAGGACCCCTTCTTCATTAAATTTTGAATTGAAAATATTCTTTACACTTTAGGTGAAATATCGATAGTTAAGGAGATTATCAATATCAAATCTTTTTTGTAGAACGTTAGACTATCGTGAAAGTACATAATGTCTATCTAATCTATTATATCTAATCTATAAATATTATTATAAAATTTCATTCGCTCTGATACAAGTGAAATAAAATGATAAAAACTTGCAGAAATTTGAAAGAAAACTTATTCGACTTGTAATAAACCAGATGAAAATTAAATATCGCATATTATTTACCATAGTAATGGTAATTTTTTTTAATTGTATTCTGCTAGTCCAATTAAATTATTTCGCTTTTGATAATTTTGATGGATAAACTAATTTGGTTTTCGGTATTGTTGGTTTTGATATCATCTATTCTAGGCAGTGTATTATAATAATTTGTTACCTGATACCGACGCGAATTTTAATTTCGAAATTAATATTTCTGGAAGAAAATAACTATATTTAGCGCGTAGCTTCCAGTGCCGATAAGTGTACTTAATATAATTATTTAATTACAAACAAACGTAAATTACCCTTATCATAATGGTTTTCATAAAAACATTTTCTCGCCTTGGCAAATAATTCTCGCTGTTAAAACCGTCATTTTATTGTTATTATTATTGTGATTCAAACACTCGGCCACCCCAGGACATAATTAAATTGTTCATTCTTTAATATTTCTTGCAATGGTTTACGAAGAGCTTTTTCACACTTTACGTTATGAATTATAATGAATATTATATAATCATTTTATAAACATGATGTCTATCATGCCTACCTTATGCATAAAATACATTAATAATTGAATTGAATAACTTATTTGTAAGATCCGCCATTATCAAGAACAGTGAAGTGGGACCCACCACAGACCCAGGGCCGTTCTAGGAGCAAAAGCTCCCGTATCGGCCCTACTACCTTCGCCATCCACTTTATGGCAGCATTTTTTTAATGCTGAAGCAGTCTCCTCGCTACGCCGCTGACGACGAAAAATCACTGTGCGACGCGGCGAGGAAACTGCACTAACCACTTCATTGTCTCCGGGGTGCGTTATGAAAACAATTTATTCAAAGAAAAATGCAATACATAAAAATAAAATCATGAGTCAATAATGAAATATAACCAAAAGCTGAGAAATATAAGGAAAAGAAAATAATAATAACAAAAAAATATATGAGTAAAGCAAAATAATACAAAATATAAGGGATACAACGAAATACACACATACACACAATTCTGTGATGATTAGGTACATGTATAAGCAATAAATGATGTAAGCAGTGAAAGTATCAGCATTAAAATATGTGTATAAAAATTAAAAATTTAAATTTAAAATATAAAATACATTAAAAATATAAAAATACAGAGCAGTCATGTGTACAAAAAATATATATTACATTTCATTACATGTATATATTAACAGCAGTTAGTAATGAAATAATATTGTCTCTTTAAGTATAAACTTTGTTTTCACTAGACTGTCATTGAAAACATCAACCATATAGCCAAATTCATTACCAGTCTTTAATATTCTGCTAATTACGGTTTTTGACTGTTCGTTTTGGAATTTTGGCAATAAAATGTGATAATTTATCGAGTTATATGTAAGGATATTAAACTTGATACACGCTACAAGGCCAGGGCTATCCAACATGTTATTGTTAATGTTATTGTTTTCCACTTAATCAATTGAATATAGATTCATCAATACACTATATCATATATATTAGGTCCTTACATATGAAATTGGCGTTTTGCCGTATTGGCAAATTTGATCTCAAATATCTTCTCTTTGGTTAGGAATTCCAAATCCAAATTTATACAGCTATTTACTCATGTATTTGTGTTTTGAAAATTATAATTCATTTGTTTTTTCCTCAATTGTTTTTTTCTTTGCGTCACTCAGTTTACAAAATGAAAAACTTGAAATATCGCGTTATTTACGAGTACGAGTTCCACCGTGGCACCAGTGCTGCAGAAACGGCTCGAAGGATTAATGATGTGTATGGCGACGGTGCAGCAAAAGAAAACACAGTGCGTTTTTGGTTCCAACGTTTTCGTTCTGGAAATTTTGACCTGCAGAACAAGCCCCGTGGACGGCCGGAGACCAAAGTTGATAATGAAGAATTGAAGGCTATTGTGGAAGCGGATCCATCGCAAACCACATCCGAGTTAGCTGCAGCTGCGGTGTTAGTGATAAAACTGTTTTAATCCACTTGAAGCAAATTGGTAAGGTGAAAAAGCTTGAAAGGTGGGTACCTCACGAATTGAGTGAAGCAAATCAACAAACGCGCGTTGACTGCTGCGTTGCATTACTCAACCGGCACAATAATGAAGGGATTTTAAATCGAATCATTACCTGTGATGAAAAGTGGATCCTGTACGATAATCGGAAGCGCTCATGCAATGGCTGAACCCTGCCGAACCAACCAAACCATACCCCAAGCGAAAATTGACTCCAAAAAAGTTACTTGTGAGCGTTTGGTGGACTAGTGCTGGTGTCGTTCACTACAGCTTTCTTAAATCTGGCCAGACGATTACGACAGATGTCTATTATCAGCAACTGCAAACCATGATGGAAAAGCTAGCTGCTAAACAACCGAGGCTGGTTAATCGCTCTAGGCCACTGCTGCTTCATGATAACGCTAGACCACACACTGCACAACAGACGGCTACCAAATTAGAGGAACTTCAATTAGAATGTCTAAGACATCCACCGTACTCTCCGGACCTTGCCCCAACAGATTACCGTTTTTTTCGAAATTTGGATAACTTCTTGCAAAGGAAAAAATTCAACTCCGATGGGGCAGTCCAAACCGCCTTCAAAGATTTTATTGATTCCCTTCCGAATGGTTTTTTTAGTAAAGGGATCGATGAACTACCTATGAGATGGCAAAAGTGCATAGATAGCAATGGTACATACTTTGATTAAATAAATATATTTTAATAAAAAAAATCGGCTTTATGTTCCTCCCATACTAAACGCCAATTTCATATGTAAGGACCTAATATATATATACACCATGCAAAAACGATATTTTGTAACTACCAGTGAAAACTTGTAATTGGCTTTCTCTATGTTTCACATTCTTTGTATTTTCTTAATTATTGTCAGCTGTTGGTTTTACGAATAAATATAAATATATAAATATAAATAAATAAATATCAATAAATAAATAAAAATAAATTACTGTAGTCCTGTGAATTTATTTTCATCTCCCTCATTCTGTTTGTATTTTTTTGAGTATCCATGGCAGTGTGGCGGCCACTAATGATTGCGGTGCGCATGACTCACTAAAAATCGGCAATGGGCTGTTGATTTCTGCTAGTATTTTTGTATCTATGCAACTAACAAACGAGTTGTCGTTATTGTACAGATGTTTAAACCTAACCAAAGGCGTAGGAAGATGCCGCATCTTACAGCCATATTTCATAGCTGCGTAACTGAGGGACGGGTGTAGTTCTTATTCATACAAGTAGGTTCAAGTATAACTCGATTGAGTTGTTCCATCCGGCGGTAAATGAATGATCTCCAATCTCCGACGGGAGACGGCACCATAAGAAGAAGAAGAAACCTATCCAGTATATCCATGATCCTTTTCAGCGGAACTGAGGTGCTTGGAACCCGCTTCAAGGCTCTCGAGCACAACACACGCCAGTGTGCGTTTTGAAATAGGCTATTAAATGAAACGGCGTACAACATAATGGGATACAACCAAAGTTTGCGCAGATTTTGCGAAATTTTGTCAATTTCAAACGCGAATGCGTACATTCTCGCGAATATTACACACATTTAACACGTGTAATATCGGCGGCAAAAATTAATTTCTTCAGGGGGCGCGCCGCACCCCCACCCCCACCGCCGCAATCACATTTGCGAACATCCGCAAGCCTGTCCAACCCTCCAGGCGGCCTAATGTTCGTACGGTACACAACACCTTTTGCAAAAATATGTATTGAAAACGTGCTTTTATCAGGGTGCGTGTAATCTATTAACAGCTTATTTAATTATCCGATCGGTAACAATAGTTTAGTAATTTTGCAAAAACTGGTGGGTCGATCGGTGAAAAACGCAACAGTCTATACTTTTTCTTAACCACTACTATCACCAGCGATCAAACAACCGGCCCTAATATATAAAAATAATCACACTATATTTACAATTATATCCTACTTATATGTTGAACGTGAATGTCTAAATATTTTTTCCATTTTTTTTAGCGCAATTTTGCTTCATCGCTCATGAAATGATTTTTTTACAAAAATGGTGCTATTTAGAATAATAAATTCACCTTATTTCGAGCACGTTATATAATATATCTCATATATTTTATTTGCATATAAATCGACAATTACAATATTTCAATATAGGTTTTCTGGTAATCTTATAAATTACTGAGAATTTTAATATGATTGTAATACAGTTTTAAAAAGAAAATTATTGTCAGATTTTGAAAATGAAAATTTTGAAAGGTCACAATTTAAATAAATAGTAGTCTCAATAAGTGCCAGAATGTTCATTTTAAGATACAATGTAAAACTCTTTTTCGCTCTTTATGTGCTATTTTACACATATTTTCATTAATATTTTTAACACTACTACACGCTGGCACCTCACGTGAGTTAGTCATTTTGATACTAAAAACTGCAAAATACCCATCGTTTAGTGCCGTATTTATAAAAAAAAAAATGACGCGGGACTTAATACTTGCGCGATATGCATTCCCATGTAACTAGGAAATTAACAAAGATGATAAGACTTCAGTGCAGCGTTTAATGTATTGGTGAAGGCATATGGTGCTTATCTGAATACTTAACTTAAAAAATATATTTTTGGCACTTTTCATTTCATTATTCATTTCCAGTACCTATTCAAATGATGGGAATTATTGGAGTGAAATTACAAAACTACTTTCTCTTCTTTCGTGAACAGCAGGAAGCTGGATTCAAATCTTCTTCACAACCACAGTACAAGCAGGCGGAATGCAAAGCGAAGCAAAAGCGGTGTGCCAAGATAGAAGAATGTGGTGTTCTAACATCTCTGCCAAGCCCTGCCGGGAAACGGCGTGATGGTTACTTAGTTAATTTTTTCTAAGCGTTCGGTTTTCACCTCGAGGGTTTGGGTTGGTGGTTGCGTCCGGGGAGAGGGGGTAGGGAGAGGGAGACAGATAACAGATGATTGATTACAAATCGGGGTTGCGATAGAAGCAGGCGCTCCTTACCGCTTCGCGTCACGGGGTATTGCGGCATCACTCACTCTGCTTTCATATCTTATATTGTTTACTGATATAAGTGGCGAGAAGGCTCCGCATGGCTCCACAAGGCTCTAATGACTGAGCCTCCTCGTGTGTTTAATAATCCTCGGAGGGTCGCGACCCGCTGACCGCCAGCTCGAGTCAACCCCCTCCTCTCGACACTTGAACTTAAGGTATTATTGTTAGTCAAAGTAGGGTTGTTCAGCCCGCCATATCTCCGCAGACCAGACAGAGGGTGAATTGAACGTCGTAAATCCTGACCCTGACCCACATTTTTCGCTCCTTTTATATATTATATATATTTTCCTGTCCACTCTCTGTCACAATGATGAGGGATCCTTATATAAGGTTCTTAGCTAAGTATTTAAATAATAAAAAATATGGCTTCATAGAATTAAGTTAAAATATAGTTTCGTTTGGATGTGTGTTTAGACAATACCTACTATAATATTTTTGTGTCATTTACAAAGCTCTAAATGTCCTAAATGTCCTAGGCTGTACGCGTGTGATATGTATGGCATAAATTATAATAAATGAATAAATTACATTACATGAGGGTGGGTATGTACAATCCTGTGTAATTATTTAATGTCTATTCTAGGCCATGCCGTAATGAGCGGGAATAAAAAATATATATGCTTAAATGAGTTTTATAATTCGAAGACATTTGAGCTTGTTACACTGTAGGTATTTAACGAAAGTTTAAAAAGAACAGTTGTCGAAAATGATGATTAATTACCATATAAAATCTCTTGATGAAAACAATCGTTGCTTCATGTTAAATTCAAAATTTAACATTTCAATTGTTATAGAGATTTGATAAAAATCATGTATGACCTATTTGCACGTTTAAATATGAAAATATAATTTTTTAAATGCGTTTCACGATGTGGTCGATTGGATAACGATAACATTGTTTTTTAATGGGATTTGAAACACGCACCGTCTGGTTTCATCATTTTAATTACGTGTCTATGGGTCATACATTTTTTACATAATTATTGTTAATTTTTTATGTAGACATACGGATAGAAGATTGAAACTTCTAGAGCCATTGAGAACTATAAAGGGTTACCTCACAACCCCGCAAATTACTGTCTCCTTAAAAACTCTAGGCATTGCATGTATAGATATGTACATATATAGATATGTATAGATATGTACACTGATATTATAAAATACCAGCCGTGCATCCATAAAAAATCACGGGACATAATAATTGCAGAATTTTGAGCTGAAAATTCATGAATAGAGAACCAATTTTGTTTTTCTAAATTGACCATTCGCTTAAACCTAAAACTAAATAATAATATAAAAATATCAAAAGCGTGTAATTTCAATATTTGCGTATTGATTGAGCCGCGCGCTGATTGCGTATCACATTCTAATTATCCGAAAGTTTTAATTCCAAAAATTAAGAATTTGCGAACCGACAGATAGACAGACAGGCAGACAGACAGACAGACAGACAATGAAATTATTATATTTAGTTACTAGTACGTATATTTAATTAATTTCTATATATCTTTTCTTGCGGCACATATCATTCGCAATTAATGTCGTTTTTTTCCATGGTTTAAGACCTTTTTACCACGCTTATGATAGCTTCACCTGTTTGTCTGTCTGGACGGAATCATATAATCGTTATTTTATTAAGTATAAATTATTATTAACGGTACTTTTTACTGCAGTTTTATTTTGTTCCAATATTACATTGACACTTATTTAAGACCACAAAAGTATTTTGAATGAATTATCATCAAATCTAATCAATTATCAAGTTAAAAATTATAAAAATCATATTATAATTTTTATTATGATCCTATCGAATAACGTACCGTATATACTTTGTCACACGAAGAGCAGGGAATTTTTTACACTCCGTGTGATTGCAGAGGAATTTTGTCTTTGGGGGTTCTTAATAAAGACGATATTTTATTTTCGGTACTAAAAATAGTTTTAACATTATTTTGCTTTAGGAGACGGCTTAATTTGTCGGTAGTTCTCTTAATATATGGCAGGAAAGCTATCGATGTGGGTGGAATAAAAAAAAAAAACTGCCATTGTACACGTACATGTGCATAGAAAAAGTAAATAAATACAATAATCAATGTATTTTAGTACGATAGATTATTTTGTATCTCAGTGAAATATTCCTAAGCACCGTACACACTTCTTATTTATCGTTAAGTAGATAGAATCTTAAACAAACACCAAACCTGCCGCTCTACCGCCAGCGGTCGGAACTATGCGGCGTGTATTTGTTTTGCGAAAAAGTAGTTTTAAATGTGGAACAGGAAATGCTATTCATACCGTCCAACATTAATATGAAACGTAGCCACGAGGAACAGACTCTCTCGGGTGTGTTTTATGATCACGGCGTGCCCGCCCCGCTTCCATTACATGATGTGTTTCCTACCCGCGCATTAAAAATGTTTATCAGATAATAGTATTGAACATATTCCATACCGAATTACGTAGTTCAAATTAGTCGGAACCGGTAATTTAGCGGCGGTCACGAAAGGTGCTTAATTAACGATAGAACAAGTTAAAACGGCTCCGCGAAGCCGAGAAGGCGACGTGTGTTTATACAGAAATCGTTAGCTTTTGGGCGAACACACTAAACACGCCACAAACCGATTTTTAATTTTCGTATGAGCGAGCTCCTCTCACGCACGGGCCGGCGCACTGAGATAAATTAATACCTACTTCAACTAGACAAAACGATAAAATGTATCTCACGTTTCTCGATCTCAAAATATGCGCAAAAGTAATAAAAATGATCTAAAATTCCAACACTTTACCATTATGCAAATTGATCGCTGTTTCCGATCGTACATGCGGATCAATTATTTTTGGCAAAGTTAGCGCGGAATGCAGATGCGATTGTAAGTTTACTACATAAATTATGGCAATTCTTATGTATTATTGAAGCTATTGTCTATCGCTGGGTCGTTCCGCTTCAATTTCGCACGTAAGTACTCACTCGCGCCGTATGTCTGTCGCATATTTTGGTTAACTTGCACGGTTCGCCTGTGGCGTAAGCCCTTTGTCAGAAATGACTCATTCGCGCATGCGCTCGTATCTATTTTATTCAAAAATGTTCGCTGGTAAAAATCTACATGGCGTTTATTGGACAAGAATAGATATTTCTTGACAAGCCTCTCAGCCACTACCTATCTCGCTAGATATAGAGAAACATCTCTTCTCAAGTAGGTAGCTTTGTAAGTACTATGCGATTCTTGGCATCGACTTTTTAATAATGTAAACAATTATATATATTTACATTTGTATATTTTTGCATTTGTATAGTTTTCGTTTTAATACTATTTTAATTCGTAGTTTTTATGTATTCCAAAAAAGTATAACTTCTAACACGTGTACAAAGATACACACACACACACTTTTTTTAATATAGAAAAAAATTTATAAGAATGGGTCACTCAGATGGTTTGGGTATATTGAGCGAATGAATGAGGAAAGAATGGTAAGAAAGATATATAATACAAGTTTTGATGGCGCCAGAAAGAGAGGGCGACCGCGCAAGTAGTGGCATGACCAGATTAACCAGATACTGGAAGATGGTCCCATTAGAAGCCTCAACAACCGGCGAGCTTGCGTGCGAAGATGTATGAATGTGGATGAGGCGAGTGTTATATGTCAGGACAGAAGAGTGTGGCGCTCTATCATCTCTGCCTACCCCCACGGGGAAACGGCGTGATGGTAAGTTAGTTGAGAGTTTGCTCTTTTTTATTCCCTTTCTTTTAACTCGTGGCGTCTGCTTGTCTTCTTGTCTTCATGTCTGACGAAAAAACTTTGGATCCATTTTAAACCCCTTTCCCGTGATCCAATCGAGCTGAAACTTTGCAAGCAGACTCGTGGTGACGATCAAGAAGATCTGTCAAATTTTCGTTAAAAAAAAATAATAATCATAGTATAATTTTGGATTTTTGGAATTTTTTTATTTCTCCCTTTCGTAGCGTCGCCCGACCGAAGCCCAACGCGTAGGTTAAGCGCCAAACCAGTTTCCACTAGAAAATAAGAAAGGGAGTATAATAAAAACTTGGCTTTTGTGGGTTAGTTTTTTAACTTCCTAGAGTTATAATAATACCAAAATTCTAAAAAGCAGCATCAGCATTTGACGCGCATAAATAATTTTGTCTATACATAACATCAACATGGATCACAGTGCGATCGGCCGAAACAGATCCGACTCCAACTTGCATCGGCGCGGAAACCAACAAACCAAGTTAGCGTTATTACTCACAGAGGCGAACATTTTTGGTAAAAAAAAAACAAACTTTTTTGTTGTTTGCAGTTGAAATTGCATTCAGCAAGTTTGCACAAATTTTTTTAACCGAATTGAAGTATTTTTCAGCATTGTTAGCTGTAAACAAACTTCGCTCTCATCCAAAAACGTAGGTATATCATAAAAATCTATCACAAAGTCAAAGCAATGAATCCTTATTTTCAAACTAATATAATTAATATAATAATAATGTACAGTTTAAAATAGGACTAGCCTTTTGGTCTGGAATCAGACCCGAACACGCGACCGCTGGATCACTAGGCAACTGTCTTAACCATTGGACCAACAAGCACGTCGACGTTTGCAATCGACACTCATTTGTCCTGGCACATCCTTTGCTTAATCATTTTAACTGCTTCGAAGCTTTTAACTGAGACATTCTTCAATATTTGATTTATCTGGTCGTGTCGAGTCTTTTGCGAACGCTCTCTGATTCTGTTTACTTAACACTCGCTTCATAAATTTTCTTTACACGGCGAAACCATCTCAACTTTCTTCCCTTTATTCTACGCTACAGCCAGCATTACATTCACTTCTAATTGTGCATCCTCTTCCACTCATGAACGCTCCTTGTACATCCTATTACTTTACCAACAGAGCTTAATAGGCTAATTGCCCGATAGCTTGCGCATTCTATTGGTTGAAGAGATCATGGAGTCAAGAAAATTACTAGACCGCAACACTTAATGTACTCGGCAGCAACATTTTCATAACCTACAGCTTCTTTACCTTTATGTGCTTCAACGCTGTTGTCATGGACCTAATAAATTATCTAATAAAATATACTCTAATAAATTATAATTTCTGCATCCTTACGCCACAGAGACAGTTAAGGGGTTTTGTGTGGTTGCCTCGCCGCGCCTCTTACACAGCCTCAGCGACGTAGCAAGTATAATTGATTTAGCATTAAAATAATGCTGAACTGGGTGACGAAAGCGAAGGAATGGAAATTATTACTCATAAAACTTTCCTGGGTATTCGGTGGGTCCTTCTATGCTGTTAGCTACCATATGCTCAGTCACCACCTCAACATAATTCTCACTTATATTCCTTTTCGTTTCTTTCCCACGTTTATTTCAAAAAATTCTTTCTATCTTTTATTTTATCTTGATTAATTTACATCATGCCATTCTTTTTTGCGTTCACTCATTGGTATCATTTCGGCTCTAAATTGTGAGTGATATTCACGTGGCTTCTATTAGTGTACCAGGAAAGTCTACTCTTTGCATGACATGGATGTTACAGAGTCCAAAACTCCTTGGTTAATTGATTGAATAGACTGACTTTAAAATTCTTTTTACATACAATATACTTATGGTATTACAATACTAAGCAATAACGCAAGCTACAGTAGGCGTTAGTAGTACCATATATAATTATTATGTATTTACACAAGAATACTTATTTAACCTCATCAAACAATTGACACCAAGATCATGGAAGACAGCACATAAAAATCACCGAGATGTTGATAATTTTTATGAACTGTCTTGTTGTATTCTACTAAAAAGATAATTAGAAAAATAAAAAAAAGAGAAGAAAAAAGAAAAAATTATTTTAAAAAACTACACCCTCGAGTATCTCGCATCATTTTAGTCCTGAGAATTACGAATTACACTTCTCATCTTTAAGAGGGGGGCTGGGTGAATATGTATATATAAATATATGTATTAGTTTCTGGTCCAAGTGCCTTCGCAACATCATGTTGGAATTAAATTTCCCGCAACTTTTCTTAGATGAATCTTTGTCATTCAACATTTCCATCAACGTCACGAAAGATGAATATGAGGTGTATAAATCCTATGCAGGTTACCGTCCAGGTACCGAAAACTGGTTAATCTCGTTCAGGAGATAGATGGAGGCTCCCGAAACTTTGTCTCTTAAAAGTTAAATTGGGTAGTTTCGCAAAATCCTAAACATTGGGGTATTTAGCTTCTATTTATTTTGGATTGTTTAATTACCTAATTTTTTCTTGTTCTTTTTCTTCACCCTCTTTTTCCTTAAGGTCGGGGAGCTATCGCTTGGACAACACTTTTCCACCACTCTCTGTCCCACGCTACGACGGTTACTTGGTTCCACTAATAGTTCAATCTTTCTTCGCAGAGCCTCTCCATTTGTCTTTTCCGTGCACCTGTTTTATTTTATTTTATTGTATTATTATTTTTCAAATCTTTGGAACGAAGTAGATACTGCATTATTGTAATCTTTCAAATACTTAAATATACAAAATATCTGCTTCTAATAATTTTGATGATTACTGTTTCATACGCATAAGGGTATTTTCTTATTCGAATCACTGCTAAGTAAAAACACAGCCTTATCCAATGAAAAGCTAATAAATCGCCTATCCTGATGTATACACACCATTCATCCTCTTGAGCTAATACAACCTCGATCGAGCCATATGTCTGGAATGATTTTATTAACGTTTTATTCATGTGCTTTTCCTTATCAATTATATTCCCATAAGGCATGTTCGCCGACTAATGAAGTGGAAATATATTTCGATCCATCTTCTCTGCCACAATCAATCTTACATAGCAACCCTTTGTTTAATATTGATACCTTTACTATCGGGAATGTCTGAAAGTACTGGGAACTACTTCTGGAATTTATTAAATACTAGCTTACCCCCGCGGCTTTGCACGTGTAGAATTTTAGCAAGCTTTAATCATATTTTTAAATTTGTGCATTTGTGTGTACTATAACAAATAGATATAGGTCGTCACAAACATTTTTATAGAACTCTTTGAGTTCTATAACTTCTCTATAGAATATCTTACCGTTAAGGCAGCGTTCGTAAAAAACGCATCGCTCGGCCATTTTTTCGTCGACATTAGTTATTAAATAGGTCACAACCACAAAAAGCTCCATTTATTTTAACAGGATAATAAATAGTCTATGTCTACCCTGAAAGTTTATTCTAAATATTGGTGAAAGAATTTTTGAAATTGGATGAGTAGTTTTGGAGGTTACCTCCTACTAGTATAAATTTTTATGTCGCAACTTGTAATAGTTCATACAATGTTAGGAAGGATGATAATCACATTTTTTTGTATATACTGTTTCTACAGTAATATTTTATATGCATTTGTTAAGAAACTTGAGAGGTCTATAAAAATAGCATGTATGTACACTAGGAGTTTGTATCAGGATTATTTACGTCCTGTTAAAAATCTATCTGTCAAAAAATAAAGATAAAAATGACACTTAGAATTTTAAGGTACAAATGTTTTGTTTTTTGTGTATATTTAATATTTTATTTTTTTAACTGCCAATGTACAATTATCTTGTTTGTGGTGAAATGTCCTTGCATTTTCACTAGACTTGAAAAACAGAAAGAATTACACTACATCACATTTTACGTCACGTTTTACAGTGAGTTATACGTATAAATCACTGGAAATTGTTGAAATGGTCTCGAATAAACTACTAGATTCGCGAAACGTCTTGAAACCTGAAAATGTGTATTAAGGGCAATATGACCGCGGCGCGCAAAAGTTCGTTGTGACGATTCAGCGATTACACAGAAGCGATCCCATGGAAACTAGCAGCGAGTGACCAGCGACAATAAATTAAGAGAGTACCTACCAAGCGTTCAGTAGTGAATAAATATGACGAGAGAAGGTGAATACTCTGGATAGACGAATATAAAATTTCCACAGATAAGTTATTATATTAAATTCATTTGCATGAGTGATATTGAAGAAAATTAAATTTTTTAATTAGTTTCAAGTGCTTGATTGCCTCCCACTGCCAGGATCCCGTGAAAGCATAATTTTAATCCGTTGCAAATGAATTATGACTGTCCTGTTTTTGTTCTAACTGGATTGATGTGGTTGTTATGAAAATTTCTTGTTGTTGATGGTTTTCGTTTGTTTTATGTAATTTAATAGTCCTGTCTTTTATTTTCCCACTAGCTAGCTTGTGTATAGTTTTAACATCTATTTATTTATTTATTTATTGACTGTTGTGGATGATATGGATTGCTGTTGTTATTTAGTACACTGTTTTGTTTTAATCATTTTTTTATCTTTGAAATCTTTTTCACTTTGTTTTACTTCCGGTTCCCCAGAAAGGTATCATGTATCAGAATGTAATCATTGATCAAGATATATTATAGATGGCTTATAGAAACGAAGCTAATTTTTTTATATGGAAAAGTAGGTAATGCAAGTCTTTTTGGGTTTCCAAAGGACTTGCGACCTATGTTCGGTATCGTGTAACATATTTTACTCTTGAATTATGCCTCAAACATCGAAATTATCATATTTTTTGGTATGTATTCGCATATTTTATGGAAATCAAAAAAAAAAAAATATTTCCGTATAACTTAAAGTCCATTTGCTAGATATAAATAACACATAACTACACGTCGGTGTATAATTTGTACAGAAATAATCAAATTCCAGTTCTGTAATTCATTTCGTCTTTGTTAACCGAAGGCAGTTAAATATTTGGCTAACTGTTGGATATTGTTCAAAACAGCGAACGAATCGAGTTTTATTGGGTTCTTGGGAAAGTAAGCCCAGTCGATTATAATGTAATAGACGGTTTAAGCAGTGCTGAAATTATAGAAAAACACAGAGAAAACCGCGATAAGCGGCCATTCCGTTTTCCAAGGAAAACACAAAATTATCGTTCTGCGTGCTCGTTACAAAAACTTATCGAAATGTATAATTATTAACTGTTTATAATAACGGATAACGATAGCTCTCAAGTACGTGATTATGTAAAATTATGAAACTCCATAGTTTAATGTTGAAAATTTCAATTCATTGTGAAATATAAAGCAATTAGTTTAATTGCGGCAATCCTATTCAAAATCTTAACTTTATAAAAATGTTATCGCCTAACCCAATTGATGTTTAAGGAGTTATTAAATCCATAATACACTGTAAAAATATTTCATAACTTAGAAAAATATCGAAAGTACTAAACATTACATTCCATATATGAGGGGGTTTAAAAACAATGGCAGCAATATTAAAAAAAAAATAAGAAAAATGTTTTTAATGCAGTCATCGAGGATTACTTATTTAAAATGTAGGCACTGAATTCTAGATTTTTGTTTTATTTTATTGAATCGTTCGATGCGTTATGAACAAGAATCGCTTCCTGGCTCTATTGCACTGTCTTAGATTTGATAATTCTGATACAAGAACATCTAGACTAGCCACTGATAAAATAGCAGCTGTTTAGAAATCTTCCACAAATTTATACAGAATTTCCAAAATAATTACGCGCTTGGAGCACACATGTCTGTATTGACGAGATATTGATAGCGCATAGCGTTCCGAGGAAGATGTAAATTCATAATTTCCTTACCTAGTAAACCAGCTAAATATGGAATTAAACATCTTCTATTAGCTGATGCTCAAACTTTTTACATCTATAAAAAGATCGGATTGAGTAGGACTTTCAGAATCAGAGAAGAAACTGGGCGTGCCTACTCAATATTTGTCACATTTGTGCAAGGTCATTGAGAGTAGTCAGCGAAATGTTAATGCGGATAATTATTTGTCTTCATTTGAAGCTATTTAATGCTTGAAAGCGAGAGGACTAACTTATCTAGGCACATTAAGGAAAAATACCACCGAAGTTTCAAGCTGAGAAGAATAGGAAAGTTGGAGAAGTACTACACGGATTTACAAAGGACTTTACAATGATATCGTATGTTCAGAAACCAAATAAATCTATCATTGTCGTTTTATTTATGCACCACGAAAAGAGACAGATACGGCTACGAAGAAACCTATGATTATTATCGATTATAATCACACGAAAACAGGCGTCGGCGAAGTGGACAAGAAATGTGAAAACTACTCTTGCTCTCGAAGATCTAGACGTTGGCCAATGGTTATCTTTTACCGGCTGCTCGATATGAATGGTGTAAATGCATATATATATATATTGCATAGTGGTAGCGTGAATGCAAAAAATATTAGCCGGGAAGATTTTTTAGCCCGGGAATTAATGCTACCTCATCTCAAGTTGGGAGTCTACAACGAAAAAATTGCCAGGAAACTGTGATACACTATTCAAAGAGTTATAGGAAATATGTCTGATGTGCTCCGGGTCCCGTCAACTTCAGGACCACGAGATCTTGATGTTCGTAAAACGTGTGCTGTATGCCCTAGTAAGATGAGAAGGCGAACTAAGCATTTTTGCTGTGTCTGTGCCAAGCCAATGAACCTTGTAGTTGCTGCAGTCAGATTTGCAATGACTGCAAGTAAGAAGTACATAATGTTATTTTTTATTTGTTTTTTTATTATTTTTTAATATTTTTTTGCTTTTTATTTGCTTTCTTTAAAAAAACACTAATATAGGATTTCATAAAGGACCGATTATGCCAAGAAATATAAGACTTATTCAGAATAAAGAGTTAATGATAGTATGCAGAAATTGTTACAAATATAATCACTTTGGCCTTTAACGGTTAAAGGTTAATAGAGAATTTAATTCTCATGCTTAAAAGTGGGGGAATTGTCGTATATATATATGCTGTTAATGTAATCATTAGTAGCATTATATTCGAATAGTGAAAAAGATATAATGTAAGACATTAGATTAAGTAGGTAAGATATAGACAAGGTAACATTAGATTTAGTTATAAAAATGAAGAAGGTATTGTAATAACATTTAATAGTATGTACTGATTGTTTTGGATAAGATATTTATTATTATTGTCACTGATTTTTGTAGATTTTCCAATTTAGTTTTGAAATTTCTTTATTTTTTTTCTGTCTTCATTTCATTGGGACGAGCATTAAAGAATGATACTCCTTGATAGGTGAAATACAGTATTACGGTATTAGGTATCAAAACATTTCCAGCTGATCTCGCTCTATTACTAAAGAATCCATATGTATCATGTAATATAAGTATCTACATTTTGTGAATTTCAAGTATCACAAATTTTTGATAGATTTGATTAATATTTAGGACGCTAAAAATGTTGAAAAGTTCCCTTGTTGGGAATATTGAAGGTTTCCTCAAAATCACTTTGATAATTACTCTCTGAACTATTTCCATTGGTAGTTTATTAGACTTAAAGATCCCATCCCAGCAAATCATATCATACTGTAAAATGTACTTGGCAAACGCAAAGTATACCACCTTCAACATGTTTATTGATAGGATATTTTGCAGCCTCGTGAATAGGTTTATGAGTTTTCTCATCTTTGTGACTGTGTGGAATATATTTGCTCTTTCCATTTTAGATTGCTGTTCTGTGCTGTGCCTTCTAACATGCTTCCTGTAAATTTATAGGCCATGTTTTCCATAAAACCCTCGAATTGAGTATATTATAAAGTAGTAATCCTCGATGACTGCATTCAAATTTTAGGAATATTGCTGCCTTTGCTTTTATACCCCACATATCATGTAAATATAATTAGTTTATTGTTTAGTTACATAGTTGATATTTTTAGTAAATTATACTCACCATAATGATATTTTGACACCTGTGATAGAGTGATTGATTCCCGTATTCACAATTCATTACAACAACCCCGTCATTACTCATTTTCTTTGACTTTCTCATTAGCTTACATAGAAATCGATATTTGAGTTTACATTACAAACGTTAATAATTGAATTGCATCTATTTCTAGAACTCAAAAACTTTGACATAGTTAACGGTCGTTTGAGCGTGTTCATCATAGACACAACTATATTCCGCCGAAAACCACTACTCGTAGATACACGGTGTTGACCTTGGTAGTCGCGCACTCTTCCTAAAACTTGTTATTCCTACAACTCATTCCTAAATATTTGACATGCGACCGTCTTTATTTTGCTTTAAATATTAATTCATTATTATTACTTTACCATAAAAAATGTATTGCGTAATCTTATCATATTCAAAATGTTCAAAAAATATTTATAATTTTTTTTCAAGTAGAGATGCGAACGAGAAACTTATCGCATCAAAATACTTCCTGTTTTCAAAATAGCTATACGCTTGTGCTATAAAAATAGGATTAAGTTGCTAATGTCCTGGACCAACGACACCAGATCACTAGGCGAGCGTCATGACCACTACACCAACAAGCTACTTTGCATTCTAATTTCACTCTAGGATCATCTTTCGAGGTCAATATTGAGATATTGACGGTCTGTTTTGTTTAAAAATAAAATAAATCAAACATAGTGTGCATACAAACGTTTAATTTTTATTTAAGTATTATTTTTGTTCGTATTCCCATTTTTTTCTTTATTTATATATTCCGTCCCTAAATATGTTTATTTCTATTTCATTTTTACTTTTTATTTATTCCTGTACTTTCGTTAAAACTTTTTTTGTATTTCAAAATTTATGTGATTATATTATATTATTTATGTGATTATTATATTCTTATTATTATGTGATAACTGGTTTAATATTAATGTTTACTTTTCCCGGTATATTCGTGAAAAGTTACAAGTTTATTTATTTTTGATAAATACTCATTTGTAACTATATTATATTTATTCCGATCAGTTTCTCCAACTTGTTTGTAAGTAATAATGTTCCTTATATACTGGCCTTTTTTTAAATAAACAACTTTTTTCTTTTTCAAATATTGTTTTTTAAATCAAATATAGTAATAATTTATAATTATACACCTATTCATATACCTACAATTACACAAGTTTTAGACTATACCCTACCCATTTATATTTTATTTGAAATATTAATAACAAGTGTATTAAGGCAAGAAGTATGCTTTTTTTTCCAATGAATTGAAGTGAAAATTTGAGTAAAATTGAACAAATGTCCGAAAGTAAAATGAAGATATCTCAAAAATTAACAAAGTTATAGAATTTTAAAATTGCATTTTGCGGTGGAGTCACGTGACGTCATCTCTCGTACCCGGTGTACATCTCGACTCGCGCTCCGGCGCCCGGCAATGCGGATGCGTGACGTCACAGGCGAATTGGGAGTCTATCATTCCGCGCTAAAATACACTTATTTAATTTTTTTTCTCTGTTATTTATTGACAGATTTAAACTATATTTTCACCAATTTATTAGTTTTGGTCTATATTATAGTTAAACGCTACTGCATATTATAGATATTTTTAGCACTACGAAACTTCTCCATTATATCTGAATTTGTAAAAATTTAACAAAAACCGTTAACTATGTGGATTTCGATTCATGTTAATTTATTTGAATAATTATTCTAAAGACGTGAAACAAAATTAAAAATATATTATATTTTCTGCATTTTATTGAATTTTATGTAACTTAATTGATTTGGCAGTTATGTTGTAGTACAACATAATTAATTAAATTTAAACTTAATTGAACATTGTAATGAACACACGTTGAGTTAAATTTATCACTACTATAGTTTCGAGAAGAGCAGTCCCTCTCATCATCAGGTGTAATTTATATTGTGATGTTGATGAAAGTGACTGCTCCTCTTGAAACTAAAGTAGTGATAAATTTAACTAAACGTATGTGCACTACAAAGTTGAAAATAATTTTATTTATCGGATTCTTATCCCAAAGGCAAGGCCTTAAAAGTACATTTTTATTTAACTAAAGATATTTTTTCTGTGTTGTTTCAGGTAAGGAAAATAATTGAAAATCTCTCCAGATGCTGTACCACAAGGATATGTGGTTTTCATACACCGTGCCGAAGAGGTAGGTAATGAGTGAATCACTAAAACAACCACTTCCATGCATTCCGTTTATTTAAATATCTTTAAAAAAAATTAATTATTATAGCCAGCTTACTCTCCAATCATTACACCATATTATATTATTTATTTACTTAAATCGCTACATTTCGCAAATTTTTGAACAGAGCGATAATTATTAATTAAATGGCCCATGGCTTACGACCTATGTGAGCTGACTTAGGTGATCACTCTACACAATGCAACATTCACCAATTTTATCGTAATAACATCCACATATTATCAAATTTTTGAATGTTGTATACGTATGCCAAATCTGAAAAACTTTCATGTTTGAAGGGACCACGCTTTAGACATCTGTAGTTCTTCTCATTAAAAAGGATACATGGATTTCACAGCTGGTAATTATAATTCTAATAATTCCATCCTTTAAAAAGACTTCCATTAACATTTTTATTAAATGCTTCGTCTCTGCGAGATTTCTATAATTTATCTTAATTAATATTATATTAATGTCTGACTTTATATGTAAATTTATTTTTCCTTGAAAAATAAACTTAATTTATTTTTGGAACGATGATTGACAACGCACTTTAGGTGACTATGGTAAAAATAATTAATTATTTTTTATTCTGATCAGTTAAGCATGAATTTTTCAATGAAACTGAAAAAAGATGTGTAAATGAATGAATAATGTTAGCAATAAAAATTCAAAGTAGCTGTTCATGTCAGTTCTTGTTTTGCTAACAGCTGTTCCGCCGTACGGTTGCATTTAAAACATTCAATTTGAAAACAATTATGATAAAGCGACTGCTACCGTGCCGATACAGTTGGCGTGTTGCGGGTCCGAGTCGTACCAGACGTAGTGGCGTCACTCAAAGGGTTAATACTATTGCATTTAAATTGTATATTCTATATATTGTTTGAATAATATTTCACTTTCATCATTCCACCCCGTTTCTCGGTGCATCCCCTCCAGCTTGAATCGCCAGCTTCTCTTAGCTTGTCGTTCGACTGAAATAAACTGTATATATCTGTCTTCATTTCGGGCATGACATTTATTTATACTCGCGACACAATGTTTGTTTCTGAAGCCATAACGTAAGAATATTTGGAAGAGATAGTATCTAAATCATTACACCCGTCCTCTCGTTTCCGTTTACATCTGACAGAAGAAAAGAATCGTTCCAAAGTGTGATCTCTTTATCTGGATAGAAAACAATAGATTACACGGGCATCTGAGTGCCGTCTACGGGATGAATATATACTGCAGTATTATGCAAATAGTTATTGGTGCCAGCAAATGTTCTGGGGTGGGTGCTACACTTTAGGGCGGGGGTGGGAAAGATGCGTTTTGTCGCATTTTAGCAACGGGGCGAAGAGTCTGCTTCCGGTCGCAAATTGGCTTCACATTCTTCTCTCATGTAGGTATTCATAAGAGGAAATAAAATATAAAATTTTATTTTTAACCAAAACACATTGTTTTTTTATGTTTCGATTTTTAAAACAAATGAGATGAATCAGGAAATGAAGCCGGATATTTTCCATTTCAGGAAACAGTGACAACAATATTACCAAAGTTACTACATTCCTTCACCACACACAAGAATCTTTTTTTTTGGTGAGGTACATACATTCAAAAAAATTAATTGTTAACATTTTCTAGGTATCATTTTAATAAAATATTATATATATATTATTAATTAAATAAATAAATAAATAAATTTTAAAAATATGTTCAAGAAAAATTTGAAATGTATATGTATAATGATTAATCTATTTTCGAATAGCTTTAACCTTTAAATTGCAATGAATTTCAAAAACTTTTGAGTAATACTTAATAGATGAACCCAGGATTCATCTGTTTATTTTTTTTATTTAAATTAGAGTAGTTTGTATTTAAGATATTAACTTTTATTTTCGAATGAAAATCCATTTTTATTTCAGATTTTTATTTTTATTTTATTTATTTATGAACGCCCTACAGGGCTTTTACAAACAGAGAGGTTAAGTGTACATTAATTGAATAGAGTTCAAAGAAAAAAATAATAACATGTAAAAGTAATAATGACATAAAGTGGAAAGAAAACTTATGAAAAACTACTTATGTTTATGTATTTTTAAATATTTTCCTTGAATTATGTATTTAATAAATCTACTTAATTAATCAATTTTTGCTGATTTCTATAAGAGAAAGTTTCGGTAGAAAGTCCGGGAATTCTATTAAGGCATTGGAAAAAATTAAACGAAAAAAAGGTTAAAGAGAGATCTCGTATTTGTGCAGCGTCTTATGGTAGCCATTTTTCCAATATTATTGTCCAAAATAAATTGATAACAGCTTAATAAATCTATACTTATATATTATTATATAAAAATGGTAATGTTTAAAACTTTGATGTAGGAGGTAATCTCCGAAACTACTTATGTGATTTCAAAAATTCTTTCACCAATATTTAGAATGGATTTTCGGGGTAGATATAGGCTATATATTATCCTGTTAAAATAAAAAAGCTTTTAGTGGTAACTTATTTTATAACAAAAGACAACGAAAAAATGATCAAGCTGCATTAACGGTAAGAGATATTTAAATACTTTCTATAGAGAAGTTTTAGGTCGCAAAACTCCTCAAAGACGTATATCTATAAGTTACGGTTAATACACAAATTGATAAAATATGACTAAAAGTTACTAAAAATATACGCGTGCAAAATCGCGCGGGTAAGCTAGTAATCTATAAAAACGTAATTTTTTTAAATGATTAAAAGAACACCCAGTTTGGGATGCAGGACGGATTCCCCTTTAAATATGAGAAGCGGACCAGCACGCGTAGTCGCGCAGCCAAACTGAAGTGGCCTATTTGAAGATATCACATCTGAAAATATGCTTTCCGGAAGCGCTGGCGACGCCGGTTATGCAAAATAATAATGGACCGTGAAAAATAACGGCGAAAGAAATGCAGACGCTTTCGTTGTTAAATCTCTCGCCCACTTGGTAAAGTTTCGTCATTTATTTCATGTTTTTCTGTATTATGTAAAAAATATCAATTTATTTCTGATAAACTAACTTTCCTAATACGAATGTTCTGAGGACACAATTTCTGAATTTGTCCACTGTGGAATTATTAACTATGATGAATTGTAGACGTCTCACAGAAACGAAGCTATTTATGTGAGAAACGTGTATGGAAGTCCCTTATAAGATGAGCTGACTTAAGTGATCACTCTACAATTCAGCGTTCAATAAATTCTTCTAGCACAGTCCAATCAAATTTACGTAACCTTTGAATTCGGACAGCGATGTGTTGTAACATTGCCTACAAGTTTAAGAAAACTTCTACTTCTAAATGGATTTTATTTAATAAGAACATCTACTTCTAACTGGACTTTACTTAATAAAAACTTCTACTTCTAATTTGGCTTGTAAACTCGAGCTTTTGGCTCATATTATGGTGAGTATAGTTTAAAATATAACAACATAGGCTGTACAAATAAATAAATAAAATAAAAATGTACCCAATGTAAAAATATTGGAGCCACGCTTACAATTGCTTATTTTGTCTCGGCGAAATCGAAATAATTTTACATCGTGAATGTAAAAAGTGTCGATTTCATGAGTAGGGGATAAATTTTATCTATAAAGGTGGGTAAAGTACATTTACACTTGTTTGAAAGTTCTTACAAATACAATGTCCTTCCGGGCCGGGCGGTAAATCCTCGGTAACGTATGGGCGGTCCTGGGCGCTAACACGAGCCGCATAAATCTCCCAGCCGGCGCTGCGCTGGACGACTCGCACATGCCCCGAGTCCCCGGAACATTCAGCGACGGGATGACTTTTTGAACAGGACCGTACTGACAAGAAAGATCACATCAAGCTTTGCACAGGGGTTTAGGCGTAAATTATGTGTAAATTGTATACTAATTTCTAAATATAATAATTTCGCTGTCTGCCCCATTAGTTTGTAACATCCTGGAATTCACAAATATAAAATGAAATTACACGGCTGGAGAAAGACTCGAATCTCAAACCCGCGGACAGGAACGCGGCAATTAACCGACATAACTACCACCGCTTCTCCGTGATCCGTCAAAAATATACTATATATACTACACATTGTAAGAGCTCAACTAATTAATTTACGCCTCCTATGTTCGACGTTTGACAGGCTTTTTATTTTATTATGTATAAATAAATAATACTTTAATTATGTTTCGTGATTTTTCACGGGTGTACGGTTAGTTTTTATATATAAATATAGTTATATATAAAAAAATTATATATAAAATATATAGTTTTTATATATAAAAAATTTGAAGTGGATATATAAATAATGTAATAATGCCCATATATTTAGAGGCTCTTTTGTCAAAATTTTCGATTACACACTTGCATAATTGTGACTCAGCATTGTCAACATGAATTGTATATAGCTTATTGGCGTAGACGCAAGACTTCATGAAATTCGTAACTTATTGCTTGTCCCGGTCCAAATATTGGATTTCCATGGAGATCCCTTTAAGCAATCTTGTCCAAAAATGTGGACTTGCAATCGCGCGTAAATAACCTTTTTAAGTATTTAAAAGATTTAAAATAAATAAAAATAAATATTCATGTTGCCTATTTGTTTATCTTCGATAAACAATTATTATCTCTGTACACTTATTACTCTGTACACTGTACGGCCGATCATTTGTTCCGGTGCCATCCTGACTACGTTTGTTAAAATAAATGCAGGGCAAGGGTTATCAAATAAATCGCTCGGTTATCAGATCGCAAGGTTTCTGCGGAGGCCATTGTATGAGGTCCCGACTAGGAAATGTTTCTTGCAACAACTCGATTGTTTCGCACGCAGTTCCCCTGCTGCAACTACATGTTTTCCAGATCCATATCGCCCAATTAACGTCATAATATTTATTTAGCATTGCGATAAGCTACGCCATGCACTGTCGGTGCATCGCCGGCTGCACTTTCAAAGAAGTATCATCCACCAGTCCGAAAACCGCATCAAACAGTGCCTTATATTTCAAGAATTGGCTTCTCAAAAAATTATACTTGGTGATTCTCCGCGCCCCAAATACTGCCGTTCGTAAGTGCAACTCACCCCTGAATATAATGGAGACAACTGTCCTTTTTGAAGTTACCTTCTTTTGGCGCATTAAGGGTAAAATTTATATTGTAACGGAAGTTGCACACGCATTGTAGCGGAAAACAGCAAGCGGGGGCATAAAGCGAAAATACGAGACCACGAAATGCACTTGTAATAAGTGTTCACTAAAGAGTTCACGGCGAAATAACACGGCTGAAGAATGACTCGAACCTCGGATGCGCGGGTGGAAACGCGGCAACTACACGACAGAGAAAATAGACTGTAAGAGCATGGCTTACCTAAGACGCGAACCATTAATTAAAGATAGTTTTTGTTTCTCTTAATTATTTTAAATATTCGTGGTTAATACGAGTTTTAATTATTTTCATGAGTCTCGATAAATAATCGAAAATATTTTAGATTTTTACAACTCACTATTGAGCGTTATTAATATACAATTTTGTGTTTACTTTAGTTTTTAAGTACCTAAAATTTCTACCGTGTACCCTACATGAGTACGCGTACGATTTTTTCTTTGACATTTAATTTTTTCTTATTATTTTCATTAATTTTCATACTCTCGTCGTGCAAATATTTATATTTCTCACTAGGCGGCCTCCGAAGCCCAGTTCTTCTCGCACCGAGAGTTCCGAGTTCGATGCCTGAGATCACATGTGATTTGCTCAAACCCGTAGCGTAAAAAAATGTTTAGACTGTACCTATCTTGTTTTGAATTTAAAATGTACAATACACAAAGTAACACTCAGAAACAACATCAACCAAATTATTGTAGATTCTTTTTTGTACACTCTTTTTTGCACGTTGAATAATTTCTATTCAGAAAATCCAATATCATAATGTCACACACAAACAATAAAGTAAGTATTATACTGCAAACGATGATTTTATTTTCTTAATAGTGAGCGCATCACATGTTCTACCTTTATAATATTTTTTAGAAACGTTTTATTTGATTAAAACCATAATAAATTGTAACCGGTCGCGACTACGGGAGACTAATGAAAACACTCGAAATTATGTAGCGATTTATTAATTAGTCATTAATTATATTATTGAATTGACAAAGTCACTTAACACGAATTAAATTCACACTAATTCGCAATTTATCACTCGTTTACGAACACTTTATTATCGCTGGGTAACACTTTATTTATCGTTTTCTAGAATATTTCATTAGAATATTGCACGTAAGTAGTCGCACGTATTTAAATCTCCAGTAAGGTACTTCGATCGATTATTTCGCTTCGTATAATAATAATACTGCCCCGATTTACTCACGAAAGGCTAGCTTGGCCATCGTTCCGCGGCTGATATCACTCCGATAGAAAAGTCAAAACAAACCCAATCTCTACAGCTATCAGTCCCGCTTTATATACGCAATAAGTTGGTTTTTCAAACTCTCGAGAAGATTCTTTTATTTTCTAGTTTTTACGATCTTATTTTTGTCATCGACATATTTCGAGGGATTCTGTACATTAGCTTTTTTACCATCTCGTCACAACATTATTATAATATTGGTTTCTCAAAAATGTTTTGAAATAATAACAAATTCTAAATCATTTCCTAGGTTTTTACCCACTTGTAACCGAGCTATTGCATTGATCGGTCTCATCGAGTCGCAAAAGAGGATATTATCTACAGTGTGCAGTTATTGTGAACTATGTAACGAAATCGTTGGTTTTCCTTATATTATGAAATATATTTAAATAAAAATAAAAAATTCTCATGTATTAATTAACTGTTAAATTATAAAAATGTGTAAGTGAAACATGGAATATTAGCAAGTTTTGTAATACTATATTACGTCATATGTGGCGTATGGATGCAAAACCGCCACTATCCATATGGGCTCCATCTAGATATTGACGGTTTTGCATATATACGCCACATATTTCATAAAATATTATTTTTATTGAAATTAATTATATTTATGTTTATGTAAATAGTAGTTGAAGAAAGTTCCTTGAGATTTTATGGTGTTCTTTCCGATTGGTCCGCCTATCTGACGTGTACAAAATTGTTTAGATTCCATTATTGAACGAATTCCAATTAGTGCTCGTGTGGTGTATTTTCGGAGCTAAAAATAAACAAAATCGTTAACAGAAAGTGATTACCGCTCTCGGAGCTAGTGTGTATCATAATCACTGTCTCGTGTTATAATCACGGCTATATGTCTCTACAGTACTTAATAAATTCTTTAAAAGGCCAGTAAAATCCGTTTGTATCAGTGACATTTGATTTGTAATTTCTTAAACTATTCCAGCTATACAGCTATTCTGGCACTAAAACTAGAGAAATCAAAATAGACTTCAAAGGATTGGGTAAATCTAAATAGTTACCGATACCGATTATTGATCACGTTGGGCAAATTAAATTAATTTTCTATAGATATTGTGGTATATCCGGAATGTTCATGGTTTACCTTATCATCGTTCAAAAATTCACTCATTCACATCTATTTTCTAAACGAAGACCTGAACCTATAGATCCATTAAATCAATTATTTATTAAATAAATTATTTATTTACATATTCTTAAGTGGTCTCACTACACTAAATGGATATGTAAAATATACTCAACTGTAAAAATACGTCTTACTAAAGCGTACCGAAGACACTTCTAATTGGGACAATGGGCATAGTCTTCATTTATAATGTTTTATTATTAGAGTATCATGTACCTATTATCCCGTCAGTGTCTCTAATAAATAAAAAATTTTAATAAAGTAATTTTTTGTATTTACATTTTTTACATAACAACCTATTAGATTGTTTAAACGATGGGTTCTTCTCTAGGCTCTTTGCCTATTCTGAGAATCTTCACTAGCATACATCGTTCAAATTTATAAGCAAAATACTTTATGTCTTCATGTTTCAGATTCAACCCTAAAAATAAATTTAAAAATAAATTAAATTAATTATTACGAAACAAAGAACGGCAAGAATCTTTCGAATACTATAGTTCAATATTTCTGAATTGTTGGATTGAATTGATTTTATGAATATAGCCATTAACATGTCCAAGATGTCGTGTGGAGGCTCCTATGCTTCAGTGGATTTTAAATCACTGATGAAGAAAATATTTCAGGACAGTGCTGGAGAAGGATAGAAAGATTGAATTTAACCAATAGAATTTAAAGTTTTGATGTTCTGCGCAAGGAAAACGTCCATATTAGACATAAGAAGAGGCCAACGGATAGATCTCTGTATTAGACACAATGCATACCACAGAAATGTAATTGTAACAAGTAACAAGCAAGGCAGTTGCAGACAGGGATTCGTGACGAGAATTTCGCCGACAAAAATACAGATTTCAATATGATCATGCATATGAAAAAAAATTGAGGTCACATATTTATTATTTTGCTTCGAATCACAAGAATTATTTCAACAATAAACAAAATAGAAACTATATTATGGATGGAATTTTCTTTACCATTAAAGCGGCTTTAACATTAACGTTTTTCAACTACTTTAAACTAGAAACTATCGAGTAGTTAATTATTGGAATTTAAGCAATTGCTGATAAAAATAGACAGTCATACCTTTATATCTGAATATGTTTTTTATGAATTATGTACAACTTGACTAGAAACGTCACAATATTATTATTTATGTTTTTACTTTTGTTTTCTCTATGGACAAATAAAAATTTATTGTACATACATACATATCTCTCAAAATATCGAATTAATCATGTGGGGAATAATTGCATATTGCATTGTAAAGAAATTACACAAATGCTAAAAGAAGTTAAGTTGTTTATGTTTCAATTATTAAATTTAGAAACATAAAAAGAGGCAAGTGAAGCTAAGTAAGAGCGTTCAAAAAATAAGAAGAAGTTGACGATCCCACCTGAATATTTCATCGATCTTCCCACACACGACCTCTCGCTCACTGCATTATGTGAAGTAAACAGTCATTGTTTTGAGCCATCCGAAGGCGTCGCTTTCCCGTTGCATTTCCAAACACGCGTGGAAACTTTGCTTTATTGTCGATAGTAATACATTTTAAATAAACAACAGTGGAAATGTATTGTATAAGATTATAATTTTTTACTTATTTGAAGAGGTATTTTTATGGAGAATTTCTATTTTTGTATAGTGAAAACAACATCTGTGTATACAATTTATTAGAATGTTTTTTTTACATATGTAGATGTGTGTAGAAAAAAGTGTCGTTTTCAAAAAATTCAAAACAGAGCCGTGAGAATCATCCCAAGAGGTGACAAATATACAAGAATTACCGTTATGATATATTATGGTATATGAATTGAAGTTAATGACAAGTAGGCAACAAATAATAAAAATTCTCCTAGTCTCGATATATTAAATAAAAAAGCGATTAGTTCGATTATATATGTATAAATATATGAAATACAATTTTAAGGTACACTTATCCTACAAGAAGTGGGAGGAATTTAGATTTCCACAAACAAAACTGTTTGTGGAAGTCTAAATGGCTTCAAGCCAGGAACACAAAATAGTTTGTACCTACATAAAGGTTTTAAACTGTTTAATGACCGCCAGAAAATGTAAAAAAAGTTAAAAGTCTCACAACTTTTAATATATGCTCATTTAAGTTGTTTATTTTTTTAAAAGTCTTCTTTATTTTGTGTCAGATTGTGTCAGAATCCATTTATGATTATTTATGTTGGTTGAATTATGTTTTGCGAATCTTTATATTTAAGTGCTATGTTAATTTATGTTTAATTACTAGATATAAAAATATTTAGTAGCTCATATATAGGTATGTAACTTATTCACTCATCCTAGCGCCTACCATTTATTTTTAAAATAGTGATTTATCTTACCTGTTAAATATATCTTTAAAAAAGTGAAAACATTTTTCTCATTATCAATGTGTCATAAATTAGAGAAAAATACCTGATACATGTATATTTTTTAATAAAACTTGTAAAATATGGACGCTACTCGTTTGGATAAATATTAAAATTTCATCTAATATCAAAATACATAATGCTCTACGTAACGATGGATAATTCTTTAGTGGCAATATATAAAAATATTAAAATAAATTATGCACCTTGATACAGAATTCAATATATTTCGCTGAGACATTTTAAACTGAAGTTATGAGTTATGATAGTATAAAAAAATTGATATAAAAGAAGCTTTGTTTACACAAAGCTTTTTTTTATATCAGAACACCAAATTCTCTAAATAAATCTAATAACATAATTCTCTTACGAGAATTATATGTTTAGATTTATATATTGCTAGGATATAGTAACTTCTGATTCATGAAATGTTGAAACACAAATATATAAAAGTACGCCTTTTTGACGGGTTACCTATAACTAGTTTATATCTTAACGTTCTAAAATTCATTTATATACTAGCATTTTTTTGCTGTTGAAATCTGAATATTCTTAGAATGAAATTTAAAACAAAATTATCTTATTACTCGAAAGGGGAAGGGGTAACTTAAAATTTTATAAATAAATCGATTTTACGCGGTAGGCATATCCACTGTTTGATAATGGCCTTGCATGCCGAAACAGTTGTAACACTAAAAATAGTTTACCCGCAGAACTTAATAATAATATATGTATATTAAAATTTTATTTATTTTTAATTTCACAAATAATAATATTTATTAAAATTTAATTCATTTTAAATTTCATTAATAATTGTTGTTAAAATTTAATTTATTTTAAATTTTGCTACAAATAAATATGGAGCTCTACAAAATAAATTCAGAAAACAATTGGATATGATGTATGTCGCAAATTTCTTTAAATAACTTTTCAATCTTCAAAGATTTATTTCCATTTATGGAATAGTTTTTTTCTGTACCGAAAAGTAGGATACCAATTAATTTTACATATAAACAAGGTAATTAACAATATAATTAGAAAATTGTAAACATATATATGATGTAGGTACAGGGTATTCGCGGAATACTAGTTTAGTCATACAAGTTAGTATCACCAACTGTAATTAATAAGTAATTAAAACAGTTACAAAATAATGTAAGAAGTATAATTCTATCAGGCACGTCGCGCGTCGGTCCCTCATGGCTAATAATACTTTTCTACTATACTATACTACTCCACATTTCTCAGTTTTCTACAGATCTGAGAACTTTCATCGCAGGACATAAACGTTGCATTTTATGCGAGATCGGTCCAACGGGTGGGCGATCTCCTTTATTCTCTCCGTCTTTATACGTAGCCCACCACAAGAAGCTACCTTATCATCTCGCAATGTTTCTATTTAAAAAATTTAAAAATTCCCTTTCGACAAACAGTCGAGGGTCCACCCTTAATGTGTAGTTCCTGTATAATAGACACATTTTTGCATCTCCTCCTCCTTCTTCAGAGTCCACGATTGCACATCACACAAAAATATTGAATGCACCAGTTTCCACTGCACAAACCCGCCTCCAAAGTTTATCGCAGACAACCAGTTGCTTAGATGTACCGCGATCTCACCACAGCTTCTAAGAGTCTGGAAACAGAACTTTTGGCCTGGTGTAGTGGTTTCAGTTATTACAGCCCCAAGTATAATTCAACCAAGCTGGTTCAAGATAATGTTATTTAAAATTTCATCCATGCAATATTTTATTCACCTCAGGCGATAGGTATAACATATAGAGAGACATGTTCCATAGAATATGAAGGAATAAATTAACGCTAAATGTTACAATAGGTACCTATATATTATTATCTTAAATAATTTGTTGTAGAATTTTGTTTGGAATGCAATATTCCTTAATTCTTTAAATACTGTGCTAAAAATACCTTCGGGAACGTTGGTGTAACACAGCGTTACATGATTAAAAATTGACACTTTTTAATATGTGGTAAATAAAATATTTTTTTAATACAGATAAGGCTTTTTAAAGGTCCCTTTATATAATTATGTAAGATTAACATACATATTGGCAATGTTTTAGTAAGTTATCAGAAAATCAAGGCAGATCGAATTCACGTGCGCTCACGTTGACGAATTCGACCAACTGAATTCGACGACGCGGTCGACCGCAGTCCGTCTCTTTCTAACATGTACTACGCGACTTTACCATGCACTTTCTATATTGTTTTTTCTTTCACCGAAACCCTAGCAACCGCGTCACCGTCCTACATGAAATGTGTGATATTGCTCTTTCTTACTGGATTTAACTGCGGCGTGAAAATTTTCTTATCTCTTTTACTCACTGGCCGAAAATACTAATGTAATGAATAAATATGTTTTAATTAAAAAATCCCTACATTCGTGACAATTTAATTTAGTCATTTTGGTGTGAAAATGTCTATTCGATGAATACAAAAAATATGACCTTTTAGTTTTGGTAAATGAGGTAGATATTAAATATTTTCTATGACATGTAGACCTACGCTACACCACCGGCACACGGGCGTTAAAGCAGTCCCGGGAAAATTTATTTAGGAATGTGCCCACGTAAAATGCCCACGAAAGGAATCTGCGCGTATCAAACATACCTTACATATTCACATTGTATTCCGTGGCTCTTAATTAAATTACTATCTACAAATGCTATCGCTTTAGATGCAGAGGCGGTCACAGAAAAAAAACCATTAAGATTGTTCGGTGGTGGCTTTACGAAACAATGAGCTTGTAATTGAATTCCAAAAGCTCGTTCTTGATATAACAGTAATGGACAAGAGATATATTGGATTAGTACATATATTCAAACAACCTACGCTTGTTACTAGGCAATATTTGAGAATATACATACAAGCACATATATGCAGCATGTTAACACAAACATAAAACATTTTCATTTCCTGGACCGTCAGAAACTAGATATCTAATTTTTGTATAAGTTGAATTAAATATAATGAATAAAAAACTTACCCATAAAAAACAAGTTTTTATTATACTTCCTTTCTCATTTACTAGAGGAAACTGGTTTGGCGCTTAACCTACGCGTTGGGCGTCGTGCGATGCTACGAAAGGGAGTAATAAAAAATTTCCAAAAATCCAAAATTATACTATAATCAGGTTTAGTGTCTATCAGATGCGTCGCAGTCTCTTCATACAACTTACTCAGTTGTATGAAAAAACTATTAAAATTTTCTAAAAATCCGAAATTATTAATTTTTTTTAACGAAAATTTGATAGATCTTTTTGATTGTCGCCACGAATCTGCTTGCAAAGTTTCAGCTTGATTGCATCACGGGAAAAGGGTTAAAAATTGATCAAAAGTTTTTTCGTCAGACAAGCAATCAACCAGACGCTACGAGTTAAAAGAAAGGGAGTAAAAATGTACTTTGTTTCCACCATTTATATATTGAAATATCAACATGTTAACATTTTCAATATTAATTAATATATTTTTATTAATTGTATTAATAATGTCACCACAAAATCATTTTGCTCTTTTTGAAGAAGTTGAATTAAATAAATTAAAAATATGTACCCTTTCCTACGAACTACGTAAATACGATGTTTTTGAAAATACATTTAAAGCGAGGAATAATTACATCAAAATACCTAGTGATGATCAGAAAAGTAAATCTGTTTTTAGTAAAAAAAATATGAATATGAATTAAATATTTTCTATGACATGTAATAAAATTAATATAATAAAAATATTTAAAAAAATATATATGAATTTGGTGATTTTTGGCTCGTACAAGTCATATAGCTCCTGATTTAATGCATACGCCATAATCTATTCTCTTTGACAGCTCTGAAAATTCTCCTGAAGCAAATGAAACACCAGACATATTTAGAAGAACTTTTAAAATTAAAAACCTTTAAAAACATCAAGTGTTGCTTCGCCATTATTTTTCCTGAGTCCGGTTTCTGACACTTTGGCCAGCGCCATACTACGCGTAACATCCGCCGCGTTTCTTCCGTTGCGGAATGCCGCTACATTTCTTTCCATGGGATTGCGCTTATCAAACACACCACGCGGATGATCGGTCAATCGATTTGCTATGCCGATTCTCCGCGACGGAAAAGACGCGGCGGAAGATACGCGCAGCGTGGCGCCGGCCTTAGGTGGAGGTTAATAGTGCGTTTGTTTTTCTGCTGTTTTTGCAGATCAAATTAGCAACTTTCTTTGATATTTAATTGTATAATCTGTTCCCAGAGACATTTGACAATTATGCAATCTTTCACTCACAGTTATACATTTGGTCTACTTATGAATCACTACAAGACCCTTATTTAGAGCAACACGAAGAGTTTCTTGGGATATTGATGTCGATGTCATTGACGTAGGTTGATAGCTGAGAAAACTATTTAAATAATTTTCCGGTAGTGTTAATCCTAGAGTTTTTCTATATTTTCGATGATTACTTTTATATTACAGGAATATATTGGTTGTCACAAAATATCATTAAATTGATGTCATCATGCAAACTATTGACACATTGATGCGGTAAAAAGTAAATCGTTGTCTTTTGAACAAACTTTTTAATTACTGTTCCATTATAAAGTTACGCGTCTGTCGATGACAGTTTAATTAAAATGTGTGAATAATTATTATATACCTTTGGAGTTTGGATTTTAAAGTTACATACCGAAAACCTAATCATCGAGAAGCCAAAAAAATCATTTGTCCAAAAATATTTTCATTATGAGAGCTGTTCAATTTATGAACTTTGATGTTGTATGCTATACTGTAGAGGAATATACAGGGTGTATCATAGCTAGCAGCAGAAACTTGCAGGTAGATTTCTGACTATGTTACGAGTCTAAAATGTTCAAGCAACCATGGCCTAAAATCAATAGTTCTGGAGATATGCAATATCAAAGTTTGCATTTTTTTTCAATATTTCTTACTTTTTTTTTGCAAAAAGTTAAACTATCATTACAGTAACTTATTTTGATTATGAAAAATTCATTCGCTTTAATACAAGTTGAATAAAATGATAAAAACCTTGCAAAAATTAAAAAAATATATATATTTTTTAAATTATTTACAAGGTTTTTTTTCATTTTATTTAAATTTTATTGAAGCAAATAAATTTTTCATAATTGATGTAAGTTACTGTAATGATATTTCAACTTTTTGCGAAAAATAAGTCACAAATATTGAAAAATAAATGCAAAATTTGATATTGCTTATCTCCATAAGTATTGTCATGGTTGCTTGAATATTTTATACTCATAACATAGTCAGGAATCTACCGGCCAAGTTTCTGCTGCTAGCTCCGGTACACCCTGTACATTCCAACACAATTATATACCTACTCGTTGCACATTTGAGAAATCAATATCAACCTAGCGTATCTCTACCGCGCTATACCGCCGCATTCATACGGCTCAGTTTCGATTTACCAATATTTTTTTTTGATATACGGTCAATTAAAACGGAAAATGTATTTTTGTGGTTACGTTCGTCCCATAACACAAAGGTTTTTTTTAAACCCCAATAGCGGATAGCATGACGCCGATAACAGCAAGATGTCACGTCGACCGTCGTATACACTATCCACCGGATGCACGTGCACAACTTGTGGAAGGGTGCGCGGTTCCAGAAAAGCTCCTCAGCCACGCTCAGACACATAATTTGAACTCGCAGATGTCATCCTCGCAATGTGGGACCACCGAAGAAGGATCAACGATTGATTAGTCTCCCATTTTCGTTTTTTTTTTTCTTCTATTCTGTTTTGATATATCATGTTATTCGTCCAAATAGTGAAATTCGTTTTGCTATTTTTTTTCTTACATATTATATGTTCAATGAAGTTTAGTTCATGGTCTACAATTACTCCCAAGTGTTTTATGTATTATTTTAGGAAAGCCACGTATTAAATAAGCATGCCTTTTAATTTATTGGTGGATAACTATACATATATATACAAAGCAAACATGTCGCAGAGAAGGGAAACTTACCTAAATACAACACTTAACTTTGGTAATTAAAATTATACATATATTCCAAACACCTTCTACATCACGCGGTAAATTTAAAGAAAAAGAACTGATAGATTCATTGCAATGCGAATTCATTTTATTTAGGTTTTATTTGGAGAATTATTTCGAAGGTACATTTTAAAAATATAAAACGTTGTCAGAAATCCGAAAATTTGTACACTGTGGGATGCTGTATTTTAAATTATTTCACATTCATATTTTTAATGTCAACTGGTGTTGGTACCACTATATTTTCGTCAAGACTGAAAAACTGTTATCGTGCGTCCGTCTTGACCAAAATTGATTAGTATAGGACTGACGAAACAAATTAAAAATAATCAATATGGTTATGCAAAGACTGTTAGTTTTTTTTTAAATTAACAATTATGTCCAACCGTTAACAGTATTAACATCAAAAATAATTATTACAATAACCCATTTATAATGACACGAATAAATAAAATTATTGATTTATTTATTTAACGTTTAGATATTACATTTATATCCAGTTAAATGACAAAATAGCAGCCAATTACAGAATTATTCACTTCGAAATATGCGTAATTTGTACTAGAATTCATTAGATGAATCTTCGCTTAATTTTTCATATTTGTATTTTTAAATATTCTATACGAATATTATAAGCAATATAACATTCTTCAATACTAAAAGAATATTATAAGATGTATAATATTCGTCAATACAATATAAATCCGACTAGATAATTTTCTGTGTATGTATTCTGCCGTGTATATGTGACTTCTCTGTGCCGACGTTTTGTCATCAGCCCTTTCACTCATCATCGGTTTCATATCAGCCCTGATGATGGACCCTGCAATGGGATCCGAAACGTCGGCCAGAGAGGTCACATATACACGACAGAATATCCCAGAAAACTATACACAGAAGATTCTGAAAAACCTGAGAACATTTTTAACCGACTAGATATTTTTTTTAAATGAAGTACATGACGAATATGAAAAAAATATTAATGACTCCAAAGCGAAATTAACGTCTTAAAAAGGCATTTTTATCAATATTTTTAAAACTCGACTACAATAACAATGTTATACGTCGACCACAGTCAAAAGACTATTCCCTACCATTGTCCGGTAAGAAGAAAGCGGGGGAAAGTTGTCTTCCAACATTCCCCCGCTTTCTTCTTACCGGACAACAACAAGGCAAGCCCGTATTACAAGCTTCAATATGATATTCCAAATAAATATATATATTTTATTTTAAAAAAGCTTACTTACTTACTAGAAAAACTTCTTTTCTGTTCAATTTTCGCATCGTAACAACACACATATTTTTATTTTACACTGAGCCAGTACAACAATATAAACATTCAATCAAACACGTAAACAAAAACCACACGTTACTTGGATAGCGCATCGGAATTACTGCTTGTACGTACAGAGACTGCATATTTTCTCGCACTAGTTTCCGTTAATTTTTTTGGTTTAAATAATTAAAAATTAAAACTCGTAAGATGATAAAATGTCGGTTTATTCGGAAGAACTGAACACAAAAATATATGAAAACGTCATATACAGGCAAAAATTCAAACGTATAGAACATTTTGAAAAAATGTTTGTTTGGAAGTTTCTAGAAAATAATAAAATTCGTTATCAAATATAAATCCGTAGTAACCTAGGCAATAATATAATGTTTTGAAAGTTTCTTGAAAAAAATTTTCCACCACAATAATAATAATTTTCACGTTCGTAACACGGTGAAAACTGGGCTTTTGCGTAAACATGCCACAAAATTTCATTCGGAATACAGTATTTGAATTGATTAACACGCCCTCCCCGCGCACGACAAAAAAAGTGGTATATAAGCAACATATAACTTTACAAATTTGAAAGATAAAAGGTTGATCTTGGGTGGAATCGGTTACATTGTGTAAAGCGATCACGTAAGCCAGCCTTAAGACAGGTGAGTCCTGTAAACGCCCAATAAAGTCATCCATACATACTTTCCCGTATAAATAGCCTCGCCTCTGTGATATATTTATACTTTATCTATCTTCAACTCACATATTTTACTTTGCTGAATTTTTTAATACGTTGATATCTTTATGTGTCAGTCTTCCCCCTTACTCCTCGCGCTGTCCTCATATAAAATAAGTAGGACGGCACCATTAGCCCCCCGGGGTGGGCAATGTTGCAGCTAGTTTCTAATTTTGGCAGCTGCCTTTCAAAGGCCGTATGTCTTATACCGCTCCTTTGAAATGTCATAAAGAGATGCTGCTCCTGTCTTGTGTCAGACTCTTTCCATTGTTTTTATTTCCTCGGTCCCCTCCCTCGCCTTCAGACTACACCCCTAGCTCTCGGTGCAGGCGGGCTGCGACAAATTCTACCCCGCAAGACCGACACACCAGAGTAATGCTGAATTTTTGGCGTCACAAAGGTACACAAATCTAATATTTACGTTATATTGTATATAAAATTTGATTACAATGAATACTGTTTATATAATTTTTAAGCTAAGTGAAATTATTTTAAGAAATTAAATATAAACGCTGTTTTTTGAGCGGGATTCATTGCATAATATTAAGTTTACAGCTGATTAAGAATTTAATAATCATTATTAAATATACAGACGATTGCATATGTATATGAAATAAATATCTTTTGATATATTTTTGGTATAAATAAGTTTACAGCTAATTAAAAATTTAATAATCATTATTCAATACACCGACGATTGCATATACCTACACAAAGTAAATATTTTTTGATATTTTTAATGATTAATAAAGTGAATTGCTATCGCAGTTCCCCAACAAGAAATATTTCTTTATATATTTCTAATTAATTAATCTAATTTATTTTATTATATTAAACTGTCAACTTTACATACGATAGGATGAAATTATATAAACATATCAAAGTTTATTTTACATCTATGTAGTAACTACAAATATTTTTTTAAATATTTTCATTAATTATTATTTGTTAGAAAATATTTTATGGTGCAACATTTTAATTTAAAATATGTTTTATTTTAACTTTGTAATACACACACAATATGAGTTATTAATTACTACTATAGTTTCGAGAGGAACTGCTCATCTATAATATCTATAATATATAATATCTATAATAATTAATAACTCATACTTTTTATTTAGAATCACATGTCTAATTAATTTACTTATAGAATTACACGAATCTACAACAATTAACCATAATTTCTATTAATAGATTTTCACAGATTAGGATATCCATGAATTCATTTCAAAATATTGTTTATTATATTTCCCTAGTAACATAAATACATTAGAAAATTAAATCGACATTACTTTTTCTAACACAATTTAAAAATAAGCTACTTTTAGGGAGCGTTTATTTTTTTTGTCTACACTCCCATCAATTTTAAAACAAAAAATAAAACGTAACGTGTTTTTTCTATAAAATGTAAACTCTCTTAGTAAGTTTTATTAAGCACCGTCCATAAATCAAGGCCGTTTATCTTAAGCATCCCTTGATCTCGTTCTTAAACAAAGCCATAAATCCAAATGTTGAATCCACACTTCACACGGAACCTGTACATCCCTAACCCCAACCGTTTGTGAGAATGGAGTTGTTGAGTGGAGTCCAAGATTTCCTCGTCGATATTGCCGTCAATTTACAGTATGATCTGTGTGTTTGTAACATGTATGTGTGTGTGTGTCATAGGGATGTTCCGAATACTAATAAATATCGTAAACATGTAAATTGTCTGTTGTCTTGACATAACTTTTTTAATTCTTTGTTTGCATGATAATGATTCTAATTGGAAAAAAATATTTTTATGAAATATTGAGATCTATTCTTCATTGTAAGTACTATTGCTATAGTAACTTTGATTACAAATGTAAGTTTTGTCATGAGACGCGGCTGTGGAAGGTAAATGAAACACTAAAATTATTGAAAGTTTTTTTAAATTTCACAAAAAGTCACTGGACACGAAATAAATCGGAGAACTTTTCTTAAATTTACAGTCACTAAATGTTTCTAGAATATTTCACACACTTATTAATGCACTGTAACTTAGTTCACACTATTTAACGCTATTTCTATCGCTTCGATCACTTTCTAGAAAATTCCGTTCAATTTTTCCTCTAGAGAAACTTCTCGCTCGTCGGTAGATACTTCTCCCAAAATATCTGTCACTCGATTAATCACGCTGGCCACATGACTTTGCGATTTTATCCCCAATAACGTCGCACTTGTGAAACGTCAACAGTGACTTGCTCCGCCGTATGCGCTCCAGGCCTTTTATAGGTGTCACTGCTTTCCAGATGTTTCATCGACTTTCTTCACACTTCCAGTGACCGCTAGACTTTTTCAATGTTGATGAGAGTATCCTAGATAATTCCAGAGTATTCCATAGTGTTATTGTCTTCAAGATATTCAGCATTCTAGTTTATACATGTTACAACATGAACGTTTGTAGAAAACCTTTTTTTTAACATTAAATATAATTTATTAAAATATTGATTAAGAAACGTCAATGTTCCTATGATTGCAGATATTAATTTCATTGTTAAATTTTATCTTGTCATTTCTGTATCGTTTTGAATATTCATTTGGTATTCGAATCTAATTCAACGAATACGCGTATTCGGAACATCCCTAGTGTATTAGGAAAAGCGAAGAGATTTATACTGATTGAACGATATCTTGACCTGAGTAAAACTTCTACATTTACTTATTTTGCCATTCATTGCTTTATTTTAAAAAGAAATAATAGTTAGATTCGTGATAAAAAATTTCGTTATCGGAAAACTGCTTTGAAGCAATATCAATGAAAACATCAATTTATTTTAGTAAACATACAGAAATATTTCGAAAATAATCCAAATATTAATATACAACATCAAAATTCATGGAAAAATAAACAAATTCTTGATAGGGTGGGTATCAAAATATATGTGTACACAAAATATAAATAATTTTCCATTTTTTTTAAAATTCTTTATTGAAAATAAAATAAATACATGTTACAGTGTTTTTAATTATTCATTTTTTTATGCTAGTTTAACTGTCCCCAGTAGAGTTCGAACTTATGTTTGGGGACGAGAGTACATAATGCATAAAGTTAGAGCATGAACGATAAGTATAACTCAATAAATAGAGCAGTGTAGAGAATTATAAACATCATAAAATAAATATTAGTGAATCGAGTATACACAAATTATTTTCGGAGTACCTGCAGTTATTTTTAATTATGTATTATTCTATTTTATATAGTAAATTGTTCTTCAGTTCTGACATTCATTGGTAAATTATTAAAAATTAACACCTAGACAATTGTAATGGTGTTGTGTGGCAGGTTTGTTGTATTTGGCTGTGAATATGAGAATGATGAGTTTGTGGTGTATTTATGTTTAGATGAATGAATGTCTCTTTACGTATTTGTAATATTGAAGTAGTTTTGTACAATCTGTCTTATGTTGGAACATTACTTTGTATTCCAACATAAGACCAATATTTTCCTTGTCTGTTTTTTATTGTGAAATTTAATCATGCTAAATTAATTATAATATAAATTTTATTATGATATATTAATTATCATATATCCAAAGGTTAATTAGTTAAGGAAACTCTAGAATAAAACTTTTTCTGATTGCGTTGATTATGAAGCTAACAACAACAAAATTAGAAAAAAAACACATTTTTATTGTGAAATTGCAATTTCAGAACAATGTTCTGTGCTTTTTTAGCAAATTTATGAACCAATTAGAAAAAACATACAGAAAAATTAAATCAACCCGGTAGCAGCTAAAATATTTTTTCATTGATTTTAATTTTCTGTATGTGTTTTTCTAATTGAGTAATAAGTTTGCTTAAAAAAATTAAAAATAATATTATTCACAAAATCATTCATTTTACTTCGCGACTTACTTCACATTTAACAGGTAATCAAAAACAAAATAATATACAATCAGCTGTAATCATAGTTTTTTTTAACCAATTACGAAAGCACTATACAAAATATATTGGTATAATATCAATTCCCCACCATCATCAATTATATATTTAATAAAAAAATCCATTCCTACTAAACTGTACTCATTTTAGCTGAAGTATATTGTGTTAGTTTTATCCTTCGGGGATTTAGTCACCTTGTCGCCTGAGTGGCCCATTTGTCATGCCGCTTTTAACAAATATCCCAGAACCCCTGTACCATGTACCAACACTAACTAGTCTTAACAAAACTCGGTAACAGTGTTTTAAGTTTCTTAATCAAAATATTTGTTCTCTCAATTATAAATTACTAGCGGTCCGTGAGCGGGATTCAGATTTAGCTATTTTGAATGGTGGGTTAAGGGTGGAAAAAGAGGTTCCGCAGGCTTTAACGAGTATGTGTGTATGCAAAAAAGTCAAGATGGGGAGGGTGAGATACCCGATGGGGTTGGTGCCAACAGTAGTAGTAGTGTTTTCTCAGTACCCTTAAGTGTAACTAAACAAAATTTTGAACACATTTATATCCAGGTGAGGTTTATATAGAACAGACAGATACCTATACATATTTTTCATATTTTGTTTTTCATGAATTTCTGGATGAACCTACAGTTTTAATTTAAATTATATTTATAAATCACATTTTTTTAAATCTCTTTCAGTTATAATGAGAATATTACGCTTACAATATTTTACTGAGGGCTCTAGTATAAAACTGAGTGTAATTTGAAAAGGTTTGAATTCAATATAGGTAATATACTGGAGAATCGAGATCGCCAACGGGATCGCTAACGTTAAGTTCCAGCATTTTATAGGGATGTTATCATCCCGGGAATGCTAAGTATTCGCACTCTGCACCCGGAAAACTTATCTGCAAAAAACAGAACGCCAGAATTTGTTCGAGTTCCATAGTATTTTTAGTAGTGAGACGTATTGTATTTTTAAGCCAGGTCAATCTATTTCTGTTAATATCACATCTCAACCGTGTCTATTTTTGCATTATTTTCAATAAATAGTTCAGCCTTCAACGTGTGTTTCTTTGTAAAGTCGACAAACTGAGAAGAAGAAGAAATCATCTTAAAATCGCCCTTTCTTTTTAATCAGGAAGATATTTAATTGTACAGAAGATGTAATATGTTATAACATTTAAGTAAAATATAGACCAAAACTAATAAAATGGTTAAAGAATTGTTGAAATCCGTCAATAAATAACAGAGAAAAAGAATATTAAAGTTAGTGTATTTTAACGCTCGCCTGTGCCCTCCAACTCGCCTGTGACGTCACGCATCCATATAGCCGGGCACCAGAGCACGAGCCGCAATATACACCGGAAACGAGATATTACGTCACGCGACTCCACCGGACGGAACAAAATTATTCATGCAAAACGCAAATATGAAATTGTATAATTTTGTTTTTGAGATATCTTAATTTAACCTATAGGCTTTTGTTCAATTTTGCTTAACTTTTCATTTCCATTGTCTATAATATAATTAATTAACACCATTATTAAATTGTAAACATTTAATTATTACTATTACTTAATTTTAATTGGCAATAAGATTTATTCACAAATGTTATATAAATAATAAATATTCTTGAACATTATACTACTGGAAGAGCACTGTCTGCTATAATACAGTTAATTACTAGTGTAGCAGGCAGGGCGTCAAATCAATTTAGTGTTTACTTGCTGCCAAGACACTCAACAACAATGAAAAAAGCTTCATTAAATTTTGTAAACACTGTAAACATTTGTAACATTGAACATTGAATAAACATTTGAATTAAACATTTGAATTCATTGAACAAATATACAGTAGAATCAAAAGATGATATTTTGTTCCATCTACTATGCTACCAAATAAGATGCAACCAGTATACCGATTATAACTAATTTAGCATAGCCTATTGAGTAAAATTAAATTAAATCTATGAAACAAATATTTTTTATAAGGATCCTATAGAAGGAACTATTCGGCTTCGAAACATGTTGGTATTTTCAATAAATAAGTGGTGAAAACAAAGTGTAGATATTCTTATTCTTCTGCTTTGTGTCTTCAAAGGTATTATGCCGTGTTTTTGCGACCTTTCTGAGCGGCCGTGAAAACCTAAGAACATTATTTATTCATAATAATTATGTAAACAAATATTCCGTTGAAAAGCGTAGGCAAATATAAATCTTCTTCTCAAGTCTTTTAAAACAGTAGATTTCGCACGGAATTAGTTGTAGAATCGAGTCCCGAGCTCAGTCAGAGCTAAATAATACTCGCCAGCGTCCCTTTTTGCCCTCCAGCGGGGCAAGAACGCGCCGACTGGATTAATGGACCTCTCTTGAGCCGCCGCAAAGCTCCCTGTTAATTGATTACAAGAACTTGGGGCAAAAAACGCGGACGTAATTACTTATATCTTGTTTACAAGAACTACGCCCAAATTGCGTTGTGAGTAGGTATCGGAAAATCGATGTGTTAACCTAATTAATGGGCTTTTTTGGGCCAGCGTGAGATTAGAAAACTCGTTAAATATTTTCAAGTTTTGTTCGCCTCAAATCGATTCAAATCGAAGTTCGAGAGATGTCTATTTAAAGGTAGAGGCACAAGAAAATTCAGGCAATCTCTGTGATATATTCGTCTATCATCAACGATTTAGACTTGAGTCGAACGCAGTTTAATAAATCAGAAAATTCTCTTTTATATTTATAAAGAATAAAAATTTAATCTTATTTTTCTTATATGTGAGGTATATATAATAGAAATGTTTAAAAAAAATAATGCAGTCATCGAGGATTACTTATCTATAATGTACTGAATTTGAGATTTTATAGGAAATATAGCCAATAAAAATAAAAGGATACATGATTTTGGAAGGAATAGATCATCGATAAAAAATCTATAATTCATCACATTTTAAATTAGTAATCCTCGGTGACTGCATTCAAAACATTTTTTTAATTTTTGGATATTGCTGTCTTTGCTTTTATACCCCACATATAATAATATTGTGTTTTTACTAATTTCTAAGCAGTGTGTTAAAATGATAAATTAATTTAACGGAAATGATAAGAATAATAATTGAGAAATCTTTGTATAATCGACTAAGAAACAAACGGGTCATATAAAATTATACACTTCGTCAATACTGACGTGATGACTTTTGACAGACATTTCGACATTTCTCGTAGAAAGTTAACGCGTGCATAAATTAGAACATCCCGTTTATTTTGTGATATTTCAACGATTTTTTTAACGTGAGAATAGTAGCTAAAATTAGATAAGTGAGTATAACATGCAGATAATATTATATTTTGTTTAAATGGGAGGACAGCGTTAAATATCATTAAAAGTTAAAGTAGTATACAGATAGGTACATAAAACAAGCTTTTGTTTATTTTCTCATTATAGGTTTTGACGGTACCTACTCGTATATAATTAGAAGTTCAAAGGTTCATTTCAGAAGACCAGTAACTTAGTCTTATTTTTATAGTGCTAGCGTTTTACTTAGTTTGAAAACAATATTGATGTTACACGTATTCCATTTATGCATTTATACATTTTTATCTTTTAAAGTTAGCATGTTATATAAGATAATGATATATAAGATAATAAAAGAAGAAGATTAGAATTGACAGGTGACCTGGAAAAAGGAAAAGAGAAAAATAAAATAATTTTGGAAATATAAAATTTATTAAAAAAATTTGTGAATATTATTTTGAGAAGACAATTACTGGATTCTCTCCGCAGAGGGGTATTTATTAATAAAATTACATAAGTCTCACAGAGATGAAGCTTTATATATAGAAAATGTTTATGGAAGTTTTTTTAAGGTGGCGCAGGGCTTAAGGTCAGTATAAACTGACTTAGGTTCTTAAGACAAATAAATGTTCACCAATTTCACCTCAAAAACATCCACAAATCATTATTTTTTTGAAAGTCGTATATATGTTCCAATTCAGTTTTCTTCGTATATTCGAATGGACTATGCTAGAGACAGCTATAGTCCTGAATAAGACATAGTAAAGGTACATAGATTATCGCCGCTAATATTATTTTTAAATTAAAAGCCAGCTCACCCGGAATGTAATCCCTGGGCCATTCTTTAAGGACTTACGTACACTTTTAAATAAAAATAAAATTAATAGCTCCGTCTCTCTGGAAATTACGTAATTTGTTTTAATTTATTAAAATTGTTAAAACAGGCAGGAAAATTGTGAAATTGTCAATAGAATGAAAAATCCTGAAATAGAAATCCTTGCTTGCCTCTATAATAATATGACGCATTGAGAGAAAATATATTTATTTCTTAAAACATATCACATAAACACAAAAAGCTTGATGGAGGCAAGAAGTTTACAAAAAAGTTATAATGTTTTTCTGTGTATTCCTCAATTTCGAATAATTGATGAAAAAATGTGTTTTCCCAATACGTACAATAGCCCTGTTCTGTTAAAAATTCCCATTGACGTCTAAAAGTGCCAGTAAAAAGAAACAACAGCACTAAAAGGTGCCGTAACTACCGGCGCTAACCGACACTTGTCAAACTCCTAAGTGATTTCATAGGCCCCTCCACTAATCGCGGGACCAGATGTTTTGGGAAATAAAAATAACATTTGGATATATTTTGTAATGAAACAATTTGCAACGAACTTTTACCAATCGGAAACTCGTGTAAAATGTATACTTTATGTTGACGAGCCATCCGAATACCGAATTTGAAAATGAAAATCGCTGTTCTAATTTGTTGCTATTTCAAATCACTCTAAAGAGTGTCTCGTAGCTAGCAGCAAAAACTCTCCTTCGGGGGAGATTTCTTCGTTCAATTTTGAATAGAATTTTTTTTATACTTTGAGTGAAATGTCGACATGACGGAGATAATAATAATAATAATAGCCTTTATTCAGACATTAACATTTAAGATTTGCTTGCGACAAGTTAGGCTGTCACACGGCATTTCTGTCTGTATGCCTTTTGGCAAAGGCCTCCTCCGATTTCCTCCATTCCTCCCTATCTTTTGCTATTCTGGTCCACGCGCCACCTGCTGTAGCCTTGATCTCGTCCACCCATCTTCTAGAAGGCCTGCCTCGTTTCCTTTTCTTGAAGTTTTTGCTACTTGTTATGAGAAACTCTTTGGGGTAGAGTATTCTTATAATGCACGGACATAAACATTGATTTAAGCATAAATATAATTAATAAAATGAAATAAACAAAAATAAATTTATTTTAATCCCTGAACCTCAATTTCGCTGTATATTGTGTCGACCACTTAAAAAATTATCCAATCCCATCAATTGTATTCGTTTTAGTTTTAAATGACTTTTTGAAAAATATTATTACATATGTTATTTCGTTACCATGCGAACACGCAAATTCGCGGACGCAGGTTTATTGTACACATAACTAGCCGTAAATTCTTGAACCCGTGAAAAATCAGGGAAAATGAAATGCTTTGCTAAGCCCTAGTATATATTTTACGGTCCACGGAGAGGTGGCGGTAGCAACGTGCGGCCGATTCGGGTTTGCTGATCCGGGGTTAAGCCTTATCTCCGGCCGCATAATTTCTTTTTTCGAATTCGAATGAAATTACGGACGTTACATGAAGTTACGAACAGACAGACAGACAACGAAATTATATATTAGATAAATTGTCTATATCGATGTGAGTCACAAAACCATTTTTTTTATTGTATATTTTTTTCAGGTATTTGTGATCAATTATTAAGTTCGTATTGATTGAATGAAAAAATAAATTGAAATTAAAATTGAAAAAAAATATAGGTTCGAAGAAAAAAACTTAAGGTTAGTAATTAACTTAACTTATTAATTATAAAAAAAAAACTTAAACTATCTGTCTTTAAATATTACATTGCCCAGTATTGATATCAGAGGCTCATATTTAATATGATTTTTATATCAAAACACTAATATTTGTTTAAAAAAATACCGACAAAATGAATGTAAAAAAATCAAATAAAACTAATTTTTTTTTAATCTTTACAGACAGGAAACTGAAATGCAGAGACCATTTTTTTAGTTCTGTCATAGGTAAATTTATCTTCCGTTTAACACGCTAAAGTGCAAACAACTCTCAAATACTCTGTAATCAGTTACGTTTAAAAATGAAAATAATATTTAAAAAAACAGGTGGATTAACGAAGTTATAATAATACAAATAATTATTATAAATAAAAATACTTTAAAACTGAAAATCGCAATAACCAAAAGACATATTTTTACCCCAACAATAAATAGCTCATTTGAGCAACCTAATTAAACATACATATATATAGCTATGGAAAACATTTCTTAGCAGCCTATCGGAGAACACAAGAAAGATTACGGACGAAAAATTCCGAAAACTAAAAGCAATAAAGGACATTTTTCATGAAAAATAATTAACCTAATTAAATTCATTAACAAAAATATGCTTTGTTTACACTGTTAATTTGTTGAAAATACCAACATGTTTTCCTTTTAGTTATTTTTTTATTTATACAAAGTAGAAATACAATAATGTTTTTTTTTAAATAAATAAAATCTATGTCATTACATTTTAAAGACATTATATTCCATTTATTAATATTGTCACCACAAAATCATTTAGCAATATTTGGAGAAATAATTAAAATCCATTTCATTAAAACTTAATTATACATATGTACAAAGATAAAAAATATATAAGTACAGCATAATTCTCCTCTCCTTAACACAAAAA